>OZ026824.1:10109116-10236823 GCA_964023185.1 Macaria liturata
CGTATGGAAATAACAGCTTGAGCTGTAAAAATATAATGCTTAAAAGCATAGTCAACAATAAGTAATGATCTGTACAAAATGATATAATCGAACCGTCATTCGTTAACCATAAACTCCTATCTCATTTACAATGGCATTGTTATTTACAAGTTGTCCGTCCATAAATACAGTATCAGATCAAACCTCAGTGCTGGCGCCGTCATTATTATGTCTTTCCAACATTCATAGTCTATTGATGCTACTGAGGTACAGGTGAGGGCATAAATGTTATACGATGGTCATGAAATATGGTAGCATCTGGTAATCGCCTGGGTAGGTCCCTTATTTCTAAAAACTTGTCGAAAAGCACCTAACTGCTTCTGGCAGTCTCGTTTGAAAGCCAGTTCTATTCCAATACAAGCATACTCCACCTTGTTCACAATGTCGCTAGGACGGGTATATAAATGTGTAAAAAATACATCCATAGACCATTATTTTACACTAAGAGTATTAAAGCAAAACAAACAGGCTTTGCGTGACCAAAATGCTGGCTTGTACTTTGCCCAAAAGATTAGTCTAGCTATTCAGCGGGGCAATGCAGCCAGCATTTTGGGTACGCTGCCTTTTGAAAAAGTGGATTAGGTTGTTTATATAAATAGTTTATTTGTAAGTGTTATTTATTATTTAGTTTTGTTGTTTATTGAATGAAACGAAATGATTATGTATGTGAACAATGAACATGTCATCATGTACATAATATTATTACTACTACTACTCCAACCAATTTCGATTAAATTTGGTATAAAGATAAATCAATTTTAAGATTCGATAAGACTCATAGACTTCTTTTGATTCCAAATAAGCTCGGCTAACATTGCGGGGCGCTGCTGGTTGGTGTAATGTCTTCGTGCCATTTTCCATTTCGAACATGATGACTAAAATTATTATTTACTGACTCACTACCGACTTTCATAGCTGGCTGTACCGTATCTCAACAGAGCTATCTACATCAAAGGCTCGGCTGCCCAAAAGGCTGTATCGTGTCATCTCTCATACTACAATAGTACGTTATTAGACACAAGGCCCGAGGCACCCTGTGTTCTGTTACGTATGTTGTCTTGATTGAATAAATGGTTCTGTCAAGTTTATTTATTCATTTATAAAATGGGATGGTGAGATATCGAATAAATGTGGTAAGAATACGGGTCAGGTGTTGTCTTTTAGATATTTTAGGAAATGTTATAATTGTTATTTTTTTCGATGATGCCACGTAATTTACTAAGAAAACTCAAAAGGGTATTTTTACTGCCAATCTGTTTCTTTTTCTGATATCCATCCCCCATGGCCATCTGTTTGTATATGTTACGGCTAATACCCGAAGTGCGGCTACACCTAGTTTTAGCCGGTTAGAACTAGGTGGAGCCACTTACTCTTGGTTAAACCTAGTACGAGCCGATTGTTGTCGGGTAAAACTAGGTCTCAAGTCCTGTTGTAGTGCAAGTGTTGGACTCGAAGTTACTTGTCTGTGACAGAAGGTAGATTAGGTTCGTTAGGTTGGGGTGCGTGGATCGGACTACCTTCACGTTGGGTAAGCCCAACTAATTTCATCTCTCCATATGGGGATTTGGGGTTAGTTGGGGAGGCCTGGTGCACCCCGTCCACAGGTTAGTAACTTCCACAGTCCGGTGGATCTTGCTAGCCTGTGTCCAAATGTCCGATCGAGTGGGGGCCCTCGCCTATACCTCTCCTTGGAGAGGGCTGGTGTAGGGCCCGGGGCGTGGAGCTCGTCGCACCTCGCGGTGCAGGTAGAGCTGGGTGCTCGTTCAGAGCACCCGAGGTGGTCGCCGAGAGGCGAGAGGAGTTCGGTGTACCGGCTGAGTAGCGGCGACACGGGAACCGAACTCCGTGCGCAGAGGGCGCATTGGAGGAGGGCGGCCGCTTTGGCGTGCGACTGCCTGACTCCTGGGGGCTCTGGGTGGCAGGTCGGGGAACTTGTTGCCCTAAAATGAGTCCCCACAGGATGCACGACGTGTCCCGTGTTCTGACACGTCGTCCATTGAGGGTTGAGCTGAAGCTCCCCGAGGCGGGGCCCGATGCCGGGCCAGCATCACCAGGGCTGCGGATGTTTGCATCGCGCTCTCGTGGCCCTGGACCAACGATGCGGAGGTGGAACACCCCAGGTTTTTAGTGGGTATGCCGCCCTTATGGAGTGGGGCGGAGACTCCCACATAAACCATCCGCCCTCCCCGGGGTTTTAGGGTGGTACCTGTAATAGGTTTTCCTGGGCAAAAAAAAAAAAAAAAAAAAAAAAAAAAGGTTCGTTAGGTTGTTTTCTACCACGCACATGCGACGACGAGCGAAGCGAGGAGGAGCCAACTTCTTTCAAAACATGTCTCGATTCGGGGTTTAACCAAGACTACGTGGCTACACCTAGTTCTAACCGGCTAAAACTAGGTGTAGCCGCACTTCGGGTATTAGCCGTAACATATAAATTTACATATCAAATAAATAAATAAACAAATAAATAAATAATAACAATCCGTAAAAAAAAAAACAAAATAAAAAAAACTGATTTATTATAATGGCCTACATCCGCTGCTGTCAATATCTCATCAAATTAAAATTAAAAGCAACAATCCTACATATAATATAATAGTAGCAATCTTCATGTCAATCTATGTATTATGTCTATGTACAACGTTACATAATAAATAACTAAAGGCTCCTTTGTTTGCAATTACACATAGTTTGAGATAGCATCTAACATTGGTCTACAGAGAGTGGAAGTGGCTTGTATGCGAAATTGCTGCAAGATGTTTTTTAAATACCTTTTTTTTTTGCGAGGGGGAAATCTTCAGCAAGGTACCCGACCACAATGGGGAGCAGTCGGGCTATGTGGGATTTTTACCCAATAAAACCCCCCCGGTGGCCAGCCTCATTAAAAAAGAAGAAAGAGTAAGTCTCCAGGTAATCCGGTGGGAACTCGCCCAAAACACTCCTGCTTTCTTTTTTTTTAAATGCATCCGTGTGTCAAGTGACATAGGACTGTTTGGAACTCAGATGCTATTTATATGTTCAAAGAATGAGTTCCTTACTTAAATATTAGAATGGTTGGAAAATTGTATAGGCCTTACAAACACGTTAAATATGATACTTGACAATTTTTGACAAAGTTTGCCTGGAAGAGATTACTTAAGGTGATAAGGCTGCCCACTTGTACATATATTCATAGTTTAACCCCTTTTGTTATGAATGTTTATGTATCTATATATTTTTTTGTATTGCAATAAAGTTTTATTGAATTTGTTACACTCGCAACTGATCTATTATGACACTGGTGCAATTTGATTTGATGATGTCTTTTCCAGATACTAATAGTTCAATGTCTGTATAAATAAAATTATAAGCCTAAATAAGTGAGAGGTAGACTTATTTTCGTCATTAATAATAATTTTATATAATTACTATTTGAATATTCAAAAATAATAATAATATAGGAAATGCACCTACTGAGGAAATGTGTAATTCAGCAACAATTTACTTATTATTTCTTTATATAGGTATAGAAGTATATTGAACAAGATACATACTAAACAATTAGGCTAATTAAACTATTACATAATAGTCTGAAATTATTTTTATTGTTGTAGTCTAGTTTACAATGAAACACGCATTCATTTAAAGAAGGAATTGAGATTATGAAAAATGTTCTTGTTATATTATGGAAATAAAAGATAAAAGATAAATATGTAAATATATCGGGACATTTCACACAGCGCTATCTAGCCACATACTAAGCAGACGCTTGTATAATGGTTATTAGATAACGGTTTTTTTATAAATAGATACTTTAATACATTTCTTTTGAGAATAAACGCATAAGTGAAGATTTTTGTTTGGTTAGTCGTTAATTGACAAAAAAACCAAGGTTGAAATCATACAAAATTAGCAAATTTAAACATGTTTCTTTCCTTTTGAGTACACATCGGGAGCAGACGTCGTGTCTCTAAACTGTTGTTTTAGCAAATTACTACCGTTGTAGTAACCACAATGTGAGTGCGTTGCAGCTCTCTCACCATGGCTGATCGTTAATTAAAGAATCTTTGAATATATTATTTGCCACTGTGGTCACACAGGTCAAATGCCTGACTGTAAAGTGTAGAAAAAATAAATCAATTTGTTAAAGTTCTACGATTCTAAGGATAACATAAACAAATAATTTAGATTTCAGAAACGATGAAGTTGATTTGATATCAGTACATAATATATTTTTACATTGTAATAAATTATTTAGAATTTTGAATTGATGAGTGACAACTGACTGTACGGCAATCAGCCATGTACTTTTAGTACGGTTCGAAAACTCTCAACACCAGAGCTAGCCACTACCATACCAACTTACTTAGCAATAAAAGAGCTGCCTCCACTCCACAAACAACAAGTAACTGACATTAGAGCAGTCAACTAGCCACATCGCCCTCGGCACACTTGCCGGTGTTAAGTAATACTACTGTGTACTTACACTGAGTGTGTCATTAAGTAACTTGCGTGTTTGTTATATTGATTATAATAAGTCAATAAACAATGTTTGTTCAATCAAGATTTAAACAAATATGTCATCTATTGTAGCCTATATTAATATTAAATTCAAGAAAAAACACTCAGATGCTCATACACGGCAATTTGTTTACATTCTTAGCTAGTTTTATTATAAGCACTTTGTACGATTATATTTTGCACATTTTACCGGCATTATAAATTTTAGTAACATAATTAATTTTATCTACACTAATGTTGTAACATTCTACTTATGTTTCCAATACTTGACTTATAATTACTACTGTTATAGCGCAGACAACAAAACACTCAATTTAAGCAATTTCACATGATGCTATAATATCCACATCGATATATTCTAATCGATATCGTAATATCTCATTATAACATCAATAAAACGCGACCAACCTGATTGCAGGGCTAATCAGGTTGGTCGCGTTTTATTGATGCGCGCTGCGCTGCGCTCTCATTGGTTAGATTTTAATGGCGGCAAAATCACAATACACGTACGCGTGAATTTAATTTAATAAATTAAAAGTTAAAATGTTACAACATTAGTGAAGATAAAGTAGTGTATGCAACTGCATATAACACGGGTATTAAAACACGAATGTGAGTTTATGAAACGAGCGCAGCGAGTTTCATAATAGTAACGAGTGTTAACTTCATTATATGACAGTTGCATAAACTACTATTATTTTACAGCACTATCCTAGAATTGTGGTGAATTGATGAAATTACTAACTTTGCATATTTCACCCTTTTAAAAGTGGTATTTCAAAAAATCCTTTCTTAACGGATGCCTACGTCATAACATCTACCTTCATTCCAAATTTCAGCCCAATCCGTCCTTTGGTTTAGGCTGTGCGTTGATAGATCACTATATCAGTCAGTCAGTCACCTTTGAATTTTATATATTTAGATTAACTGAATTATAGTGGTGAATAGATTGTGATGGTAATGGTGGTTAGTAATTTAAAAAGTCGGTAATGAGTAATGTTCATACATAAAATGTACGTATACCTATCATATCCGTATTCATATATCAGGATATATTTCAAGAACTGCACTATCATCAATCGACCACGGCTTAACCAAACACGATCAAATTCAACCTAAATCGATAGATCAATATTTGCCGTCAATTAGATAACGAATCAAATTAAGTGGAACAATGCAAATAATATCGGCTGGATTTAATTTCACGCGGTTTTGCTAATGAGCGAATTATTCAAACATACTTATATGTTTACATAATTAAATTAACATAAATAATGTTTTAAATGAATTTGTTTCCTTGACATTATCCCTATTTGTAAAACCTATTAGCTTTTCAATGCTTTAACTAAAAGCTTAAGCTAATCGATTAACTTAACATGCACGATTAAGATTTAAGTTAAATTCGGTAGCGGCTTGAATTACAATTAAATCAATTTCTGCTTCCCTACTTGGGAAAAGTTGTGTGTGCATATACCTGATATGGTCACATCGGTAATTTTTCAAGTATATAAGTAATACTAGCTGAGCCAGCGACTTCGTCCGCGTGAAATAGTTATTACCATAAAAACGGTTATAGTGAGTTAATCTTAAAAGATAGACATATACTGTTGCGGACATTTTGTTAGATCATTTTAAGAGAAATAGTTCTTTCATACATATTATTTTGATATCTTGAACCGTTTTCGCAGCGCACGCCACAGAAGCTCTCAAAGATGAATTATTTTTCCCGTTTTTTCCACATTTTCCATTGTTTTCCTCGCTCTTATTAGTTGCTGCGTGATGTTATATAGCCTGAAGCCTTCCTCGATAAATGGTCTATTCAACACAAAAAGAATTTTTCAATTCGCACCAGTAGTTCCTGAGATTAGCGCGTTCAAACAAACAAACTCTTCAGCTTTATAATATTAGTATAGATATACCCTGTTGAAATAGAAAATTAATTCCGTGTAATGTTTTTTTTACTCCTTATAGTATATACTGAGATATCCTGAAGAGATTACTTTCAGTGGATAAGACTATCATTTGTGGTCATAGATCTTTTTTTTAAAAGGTTACCAATAAATATACAACTCCCTGGATTGTAGATCGCAGGCCAACCGAATTTTTTTAGCTAGCACATTTTTTTCTACCAACATACATACGAGTACATACAAAAAACTTTTGCAACTATAACAATAGTTTATTAGTAAACAAGTTACATAATTTAAATGACCGCTAGATCGGTATATATCATTGTAAAGTTCAACAATCAAATAAAAATTCTCAACAGTTAACTTTACTATACATATGGTTCCCAATACGAATAATCACAAATCTTTAATGGATGCATAAAACTTAATAACGACCTGGGATCTAACACGATCCAATACATCATGGAATAAATTTGTGTAACTGTTTGTGAAAGAAAGGAGTAAATAATTTCAGAAATTGAGACTTCATTTTTAGTAATTACGTATTACCTATCTTTTGCCAATTATTTAATTTCAAAAAGAGTTATTCAAAAATTACTGGTGTTAAAAAGCATAAATATAATAATAAATAATTAATAAAATACATTTTAAAACATGAACCTGCCACAAAAATCCGGGGATTGGACCTGACCTATTGGAATTTTGCCCGATATAAATATTAATGCATTCAAATAATCATCATTAAATTTCCACTCGAAGAGCTCTGAAAGTAATATTACTTTCAAGCTTGATCAAGTACGATCGTACCCTCCTTGAGATAATAGAGATGTCCTTACACCAACACACAACACATTAGTTTGAAATATTAACCGAATGATCATAATCGATTAGAATGCAATGTCGATTGTTCGGTGATCACGACTTCGGAGATGGTGTTTTGTTTTATGGGCGTCAACGATTATAAGATGTGTTAACTGTCATTAGAATTAATGGCTTTGATAAATAAATAGGTCTGCCTACTTATTTGTGTACGATTTTTGAGGCTAAAACTTTGATTTATGATCTTGGTTTTTTATAGGAACATCGATTTGTCTTTTAGCTCTGTCTAAGTACACTGCTTTCCCGAGAATCATTTTCTTTACAGATAAATAGGGAATTATTAAGAAGTTTGATAGATATTTTCAATATACCCAAAAGACATTCCTAAGCTAGAGAAGGTTTTTTTACAATGAATGTGTTTGCACTTGACCGTAATTCGCCTGATGGTAAGCAATCATTACGGTCTATGATGGAACGTGCTTACCCAGTAAGAACCGATTCACTCTCGCTTTGAAGGTATTGAAATACCAAGTAATCTCTAGATCAAATAAGAATATGTGTGTATTAAAATAGAATTTTAGGAGTAGTCAAGCGTATCCCTCATAAAAAAATGATTTATGTAACTTGATAGAACAGTTCATGTATCAAGGTATAGTTTACTATTTTAACACTAATATTCTAGTACTTAATGTTCCGTGCAAAATTAAATGATTAATGAATTTAGTGATTAAACCTTCCACATCAATAAGCAGAGCTTTATAAAGCTTCTGATTACATTTGTTGCAAAAGTAATTTGCAATCAGACAGCTCACTGGCAGCAGCTTTATTGGACCGAGCGAGCGAAGTAAGTCAAATACGTCTTCATAAAATGACTTCATTAGTACCATTTTTTTATTTATTTAAATCGACGCCCCCAGCGAATAAACCGGTAATATCAAAATCCAAATTTTACAGGAGAAATAAAAAACCATTTTTCATTCATAACTTTTCTCAAAAAAATGTTACGGGGGTCATGTAAATTTCAAATAATAACTAATTTTTTTACCGTTTGATAGTTCAATAAAAACTTAACCTATTCCTTTTAGTTTCTTCGTAATTTACGCTGGTAAATGTTACTGATTTAATTTCATTAATCTCTTACGGTAATAAACGATTACAGTATTATTCGTGTAAATTTTTGGAGACACTTTGTACAATAAGTGTTCATTGCGATATTATTCCATTGATTAATTTTTGTAATGTGTAAATGTATTTAGGTGTTACTGTATTATTTGTGTATTTACTGTAGAGTTTTGGTTTCAGTTATAGGTACTACATTGTGATATTTTTCTGAAAAAAAATCCAAGTTATTTTCACAAACCACTCATTAATTTAATAATTTTGTACATAACTAATTAAACAAAGCATTGTAAATAAAACTATGGAAATGATTAGTTGACAGATTATTTATTTAAGATCATACCTATTACAAGAACCATGCATAATCAAAACTACAATAGGTAACAAATTTTTGTCAATGATATAAAAGATATAAAGAAAAATGTAGCTTATTAATAAGAACTACTCAGAATCTTCTTCAGAACTATTATTATTGCCGCCTGAAGGAATATCATATGTCAAAGAATTGTAAAAACAGTGGTAATGTTTCGGAATTGCCTCCAAGCTACACAAACTTTGTAAATCATTGTATAAAGCCTTGCTTACAGGTAAAGGTTTGTCATATGCTGGCTTTAATTCAACATTATCATCAACCAGTTGCACCTGTTGGGGTAATGGTATTCGTTCAAGACGTTGTCTGTTTCGGGCTGATAGTGGATTGTTATCTAGTTCAGAGTATTCCACACTAAAATCGTACTTCGATTGAGACGCGAGCTAAGAGGTTAGTAGGTAAAACCACCATTAAGAAGGCATAACTCCAAAGTTTGGAACATCGCCGCAAGGTGGACAGTCTGTCGGTCTTTTATCGAATTCATTTCGGAGAGTGTGCAGAGGAGCTACATGAACAAGCAGAAAGTCCGCAGGTAGACACCGTTTTATGGTGGAAGTGCCGAAGTATCGAACACAGCGCTTTGCTTCAACGTTTATTGTACGGACGGCAAAGCTTTGGAACACTTTACCAGAAGCTGTGTTTCCTGCGACCTACAATCCAGGGGTTTTCAAATCTAGAGTTAATAGGTATCTTCTAGGTAAACGTGTTACACCCTAGGCTGCAGCAATGCTTAACATCAGGCAGGCTGTAGTCAAACGTAAACCTATACCACGTAAAAAAAAGGAAACTGTTTGGATTTTCATGACAGACACTGACTTCCATCACTTCTGACCAGCGCACCTTTTCTCCATTTTTATCCTGCTGCCATCTTTTGGGTACACCCAGGTTTTTTTATATCAAGAAATTCAGACTGGTTTATTTCATCTAGGGTGTATTTCTCCCCAGTTTCAGTTTCGCATCAGGTGTGTAGACAGTTTTATTTTTCATGTTTCTTTCAATGCAAGCATGCATTGAGTCGCCTTCGTTTTGGCTATGACCAGTTACAAAAAATGTATGAGTTATATCCAGTTGTAGAGTTTTCGCTGCATACACGTAAAGTGCAAATATGTATCTATTTTTATTTTGTCCGTAACACCCGTCGGAATAAAATAAAATGTTACGTATACCTTTTTCCCGTGCCGCTCTCATAAACTTTAGCAAACAACTTCCTATTTCTAACCTTTCTTTCCTGTCAGCGCATGCCAGACGTAGCAATATCCACTTATTTGTTTGAAGCGTCAAAGACTGTAAAATTGTAGACAGGATATTTTCTTTTATAGTGAAATACAGATACCTCTGATTGTGGTACATTCAAGACTTTCTCTAAATCGAAAATAGCGACTTTAGTGTTTGCTTTGTCTGACTTTTCTTTCTCTTCTTTTTTCATTTCACGTATTCTTTCTTTCATGTTAAATGGGTTCTGTATTTATCTCCAATAGAGGATTTTTCATTCGATTCAGCTTGCTCATATTTAGCACATAAGGTGCACTGATCTTTTTTGGGCTTGAAAAATGAATAGTTGTATTTTGTGTTGAACACCGTTTCGTATTGTCGTTTCGATGCCATTTTAACGTCATCAGTATAATTTCTCTCCTTGAACCAATCTGTGTACATGCGATACATCTTTGAAATGTTCAGTGATTCAGATAAATATTCTAGTTTTGATTCTTTTCTAGTGTAGTGTGATTCAACTTTGGGAAACATGTCGATGTGTGTTCTCCTCTCTCTTCTGTAGAAGGCATCATTTTATGTGGCCTGTTTTGGTGTTTTCCTCGATTGCCTGTGAAACTATCATTTTTTGTATGTTTTTCTATAGCCGTGTAAACCATTTCTTCGCATATAGAAAGAGTGCGTAAAAAGAAAATTTTACATAAGTACTTGAATCTCTTCTCCATTTAAAGGAAGATAATATTTGATTGTCTGCGTGCGATTATTTTTCCTCATTACAGTTATTCGCTTAACATCTTGCGTTTTAACGTGTTTAGATATGAAAAGCCACTGATTTTCACAACTAGCAAGCTTAAAAAATTTGTTGTGTACTTATTGCTTCTCGCAAGTTCTCGCTGTTCGTACTTCGTTATCAAATTTTGATCCACATTCCTTTAAGCAAACACAGTTAGATAGAATGTTTTTTTTTCATAATATTGTTTTTTACTTCGTGTGCCCTCGTATGCCTCGCCAGAGCTTTTAAGTAATTTGTTTTTAGTATCTCTCCACTCACTTGAAGTTAGTTTGCGTTTCCTTGTCAGTTTTTTTGAAATTGATGGATCTTGAATTTCGGAACCAGTGGCGTGGGTCGATTCACTATTCTCACTATGTATCTCTACAGGTGCTTCTATAAGAATAACTCCAGATGGTGTTTTAGGTCTCTCAAGACAGGAGTTTGCCTCTTCGTCTTCACAGTAAAGATCTGTTACTGTTTTGTGTGCTCATTAAATTATGCCGTAATAAGGATAACTTTTTATGAATCTATAAAACAAACTCGGTAAAGTGCTTTATTGTAAATAGTTCCACGAATAAAAACAAGATAACCACTGTACTCGCAGTTACCATGTACCATTTGAAAGATTTTTACGCGAATAATATCGCAATGTTCTTTACCGTATTTACTTTCTAACATACATTTTGGCAACAGTGTAGAACCATATTATTCGTTAAAATAAAATATTAAATATGGTTACAGAAAAAAACCCGTATTATTTCGTATCTTTCGTAATTTCAATAGAAAAATTACAGAAAAAATTTACAAGGTGTATTCCAAGCTGTAGATACCGAATCTGGAATAACATGAAGAACTCCGTAATAGTATATTACCGGTTTATTCGCTGGGGGCGTCGAAATATAGATGTGTAAATTTTATTAATAACACCCATATATGAATAAATACACAATGAAACACTCAATACTTATAATCTATAAGCGTATTTATAGATTGCACTAATTAGAAAATTAGTTAAGAAAAGGAAATAATGAAGAAGAAATAACATTTAGTCAAGAAGAAGAAAAATCCAGAAGGACGGGTTGCAGAAAATACAGGATCGTATTTTGCAGTTATGTTTGTTTTTATATATGTTCAAACATAAACAATTTACAAAGTAACCAAAATTGGTCCACATTTAAAGGAGTTATGACGCCACAAACACACAGATAATTCAGATAAATACAAATAATATTATGTAAAATTTATTTTATGTATAACATCACTTTTTAGACAAGTTTTATAAACATATCATGAACAAATTCACAGTGCAAATCTATATAGGTATGTACAAACTATTTTATAAATATAATATACATGTACTTACATCATTGACCATGTCAAAAAACCGCAAAATAAATTACCGAGGCCTACTGATTGCAGAACCACCTTTCAGTAGATATTTGTATTAACTTGATACATTGTAACAAAACCTACATTGCCAAAAGGTATTGTATTTCAAAACTCGTAGTCACGCACTACTTGTCTGAATATGAATCGATTATAATGATCGATCACGATCGAATCGAATAACACCTTTCAATAGAGTTCGATCAATCTGAGCAAATGGATCTTCACTCTATCATATTAATGGTTGGTTGAAATGTAAAGCAACTGTCATTGTAGGAATGTAGTCAGTATTTGGATGGGTGATCATAAGTAACATTCTATTTGAGCGCTTCCATGAAACGAGTGGAAGTTATGTCGTTAAACTATGTCAGAAGCCCTAAGGGCGGTTTTAATACTCTCGAGACTAAGGTACTCTTTTGTTTGAGATAATCTTTATTTAAACCAAACAATAGCTAGATAAAGTACTTACCTAATTATAAACTGCATCTTTGCACAAAAAGATACATTTATTCAATAATAATAAACAATATATACACATATATACACTAAACTAAAAAAGAGTATGTACATTTAACCTAAATTTAAAACATCCACAACTCTTTTGTTGAGTTGAGTACTCTCAAATGATAAGAAGGTATAAAGTACCCACAGAGTTTGGGATATATATTTGGGATATATATATATATATATATACATATATATATATATATATATAAAATACATATATATATATATATATATATATATATATATATGTATTTTAATGATGATTAAAATACATATATAATTTTGATGTATGGTAAGAAAATGATTACTCTACATAAATTGTACATATTTTAATTCCAATTCGTTTGAAGGTTACCAACAGACTTTTATAAATGAAGACGTCAGGATTCAATTCGTGAATCATTAATTTTGTTTATAAAGGCATTTATTTTTTTCGCATCAGAAATTAAAATAAAACAGACATCATAATAAGCGTTGCATACATATGGTACAGAGAGTGATTTATTGAGTAGATAAACAGGGAACTCAAACAATATTATAAATTACTTTAGTTTACTGCTTTAGGCTCAAAATGGCTAAGCAGATTTGTAAGAAAATCACGTGGAGATACATGGCACCCTGGAGAAAAGTAATTAAATACTTTAAACCACAAATATTATGAAGGCCAAAGTTTATGTGTGCGTGAATGTGTTTGTTTCTTCTTGACACTCAAACGCCTGAACCGTTTTGGATGAAATTTGGTATGGATGTAGATTAGACACTGTCAGAGGCCCTCAGGGCGGCTTGATAAACGCTCGACACCAGAGTTGGCCACTCTTATTCGATAAGAAGAAGAAGAAGCCACTGGATTAATACATTAGCTACTTTAAATCCTGTTTTAACACGGGTAACATCGCGGGAGCTGCTAGTGAATAAACTGGTATTTAAGTAAACCATCAACATTACCGGTTCTTATTTTATCACGTAACATTTGACCCACACTTCCGAAGCTAATTCCGAGTCAGTCTCAGCGATTATTATTATGACTTAACTTATTATGTACGGATTAAGTTACAAGCTAAACAGATTTTGATGAGAAGGTAGGCACGTTTTTCGCCTGTAAACCATGGATGGAGTTTAGTTCTTTCCAGTTTTTTTTCGGACTAGTAAAAAACATAACATACAGGAAAAAAAGGCAGTAAATTAAATCTATACTAATATTATAAAGCTGAAGAGTTTGTTTGTTTGTTTGAACGCGCTAATCTCAGGAACTACTGGTGCGAATTGAAAAATTATTTTTGTGTTGAATAGAACATTTATCGAGGAAGGTTTTAGGCTATGTAACATCACGCTGCAACTAATGGGAGCGATGCAACAATGGAAAATGTGGAAAAAACGGGTAAAATTATTTATCTTTGAGGGCTTCCGTTGCATGCGCTGCGAAAACGGTTCAAGTCTTGGGTAACAGCTATAATTAATAAAGCTGAAGAGGTAGTTTGCAAAAATAAATACGATGCCCAAAATAACTATTCCACGCGGACGAAGTCGCGCGCACAGCTAGTAAGAATATATATACAAGTGTGGTGTCATATTTAACATGCAATGACTCTATGTTGGCTTTTTTACTCATTTCTGGTCGCTCATAATAGTCAGGTAAACGGTGCAAGCTATAAAATTCATATAAAAATTCTATCCATAAATAATTTCATAAAGAGCATCGTGGATAGGTGGGCTTCACTGTTTATTATATTACGTGTTAATATGTTAGTTGATACAGGGCATTTATATTATTATACATAAATGTACATACATACAATATTAATTACCTTATTAGAATTACATTTAATCATGGAAAGGGACCAGTTATCTTAAACAAAATTCAAGCAATTTTTTTGTTACTTGGGAAAGGTTTATGTTTGACTACAGCCTGCCTGATATTAAGCATTGCTGCAGCCTAGGGTGTAACACGTTTACCTAGAAGATACCTATTAACTCTAGATTTGAAAACCCCTGGACTGTAGTTCGCAGGAAACACATTTATCGATTAATGTCTTGTTTTTATCATTAGACCATACAATATACTAATTTAAACACAATCCGCTGAAGATTTATACAAATTATACAATATTAATGTCATAGATTTATTCATTTATACGATGACCCGCTTATTAAGTTATTTATACCTATTTATACATTTTGTTCAATTTGTAAGAACCTTGACTCAAAGGCGTGTTAAAATCTAATCAGTGATGACATTTAATAACAATGTTTTGTCCTTAATAATGTAATATAATCTAAGCTTTCAGTCTCACTCACAAGAATTCATTGGAATGATGTAACATTTAATGTTAAGTGGTAAACCTTAAAATGGTTACTTTTTTTTAACCGCACTACTCAATTCACCGGCCAGGCCCGCGAGCTACCCCTATCGAACGGTAAGGACTTTGGGTATCAGGGAAGTAATTTATTTATTCATTTAATCTTACCTATTCAAGTGTTTCTACTTCTCTTGAAAATGTTTAGTTACTTCTTACTAGTTTTTTTTTATAAATTAACGTTTATTTACGAGTCTTAAACACAAAATAAAATTTGAAGCAAAATAAAATAAACAAAAATGAATCGAAGAGCCCACCCCGGAACGCTCCCGGTGCAAAGGTGGCCATTGCCCTCTTACAAGTACTTGTACTTGTACTAGTTAACGTAAGATGTATATTATCTGAGCGAATATTATTCCAATCATCGCAACAAAGAATGCATGATAATGATAATGACCAATTTCTTCACTGTTTCAGTTAGGTATGTAATTTATCACAATGTGAGATTCATAAATCATGCATTTTGACATTAATTGTGATAATTTAGATTTTAATTAGATTTATTTTAATATAATTATTTTATTTTAATTTAGATTTTCTAAGTTCCCCTTTTTGTAGTAGTTAGAAGTAGTATGTTTAGTTTTTCTTCCCTTGTTTTTATATTTTATTATTGTAAATAAAGTTCCTTTATTGTGATTAAGTCAAACATGTACAGTGTAAGTAATATATTTCCTAATATAGGTAAGTAATTTATCTAAATAATTCGCCAACAAATCGCTGTCAAATCTTTCAAATAACAAAATCATTATTTGATTTCAAAAATTATTTGAGTCTCCTCTGAAAAACTACAACGCTACTTGGATTTATTTTTAGTATAAATTATCAAATTAATGAAATGCACAATTTAGAGAGCTAACAATTACATAACAGACTCATAGTCATGTCCTATTTGTTCAGCCAAATACAAACTTATTAATTAGGCTATAATTAAACAATTAAGTACATGTCCAGAAAATATAACCTACTAGTCAAACCAGTCCTGACCAGCGTGTTACAGAAGATTAAAGTTACTGTAATGTTTGCGTGCAGATATTACTCAATAGCTACTACTATCAAGATATAAGTAGTAATACTATGGGTATTGTAATTGGTAATTAAATGGTCAGCAAATTAGAAGATTATTTGAGTCGCAGATGTTGTGTTTTGATATGCAATTAATTTGAGTTTATTGATTTAAAATTGATAAAGTTAAATGAGAAACAACCTTCTGGCTTTTAGACAATCCAGATGTAGGCTAAATATTTCGAGCGCATCAATATAGTCAATGAAGTTAAAAAAATCTGCATATTTTATATGAAACTAGTAAAGCAGGAGTCTTCGATCAAATTACTTAATATTTGTATCAAGTAATAATTTGAACCTCTTTATTTTTTACCAGGCATGTACGATAAGGTTGTTTTACCTTCTCTTTCGTAGTAATTTCGCTGCTCAAATCATCAAAAAAGCTGACAATTACAACATTTCTTATTATTGACGATCTCCGATCACATAATAATATAATCATTTAACCGAGATAACATGCTTACTGGTTATGTGAGTTTTAATCACTGTTGTGAAATATGTACGCAACAGTAAATTACACATAAGTTAGTTATTTTCCAAACAAATACAAATACAAAAAGCTTTTATTGGGCCAAAAACAATATTACATCTAGGTTACTACAATTCATATGTCTTAATGATACAAAATGTTTTATTATCTGTGTTGTGTTTGCACCTTGCAGTAGGTCTCATAAGAGCCTGAAGCGCAAGTGCATCCACTCCCACGTCATTTTTATTAGGCATTATAATATACATTGTTATTATGAAATTCTAACCTCAAAATAATTGACAGAATTTTTTGATAACAAATTTAGGGTTAACATTTTATGAATCTAATTTACCTTTTGTTTTTACAAATAGTTGTATACATAGTAAACATAGTATTGAACTGTAGGTTTAGATACTTTATGAACAATGTTTTAGAAGGACTATACTAATAAAAAATGTGTTAAATTGTAGAACACAATTTCAAAATCAAATGTTCAAAATGGTCATGTAATAACAACAGTACACTTTTGAAATGTTCTAAAATAAATCTGTACCGACAATAAAATGAATGCTAGGCATGATTGCACGCACATTAGGTTTTTCTAAAAAAAATGTTTTTATTTTATTCTATAGTAGGTAGTTAGCAGTTCAGTTATTTTCCTTCTTGTTATTCATTAAAAACACTACCAGTTATAAAAAATGGCGAAATAAGTTTGCAAATGTCCTCAGGCAATGTCTAATTTTCTTGTCTCTGCTTCATAAACATTCAAACTAACGTTATGCCACCAACTATAACTCCTCCAGAGTTCAGTTACCTTCGCTCTGCGGAACCAGCGGTTATTTATGCGCGAGACGTCAATAATGATTTTAACGTAATTTTAGTGCGCCACAAACAATGGGGAGAAAGCTACAAACATACATACATACCTACACATACGAGTACTCTGACCGCCCCAGTGGACAGGCTCATGCAAGCGGACATAGCATTAAGTATAATGAATAATTTAAACTATATTTAATTAACTTGTTTTTGGTCCGTAGGGTAAAAGCACGAAGTCTTTTATAAAAAAATTAAATAAAAGGTTGAATGACATCACTAGAGACAAGAACGCTGGCTGGTTTCTTGCGCAAAGGATTTCTATAGCAATCCATCGTGGGAATGCAGCCAGCGTTCTTGGCTCCATACCACATGTAGATGTTTTAATTTTAGGTTAAATGTACATACTCTTATTTAGTTTTATTAGTGTATATATTGTTTAATTATATTTTATTAACTTGTTTAATTAAATCCAAAGTACCTAAATAGATCTGTTATTCTAGGAAAGCTTGCTACATTAAATTATGTCATTAAAATGCTTCAAGAAAATTAGATTACTCCATATACCAAATATTTTTATATTGGTGCTAAAAATTTTAAAACTTTGTTTAAATTAGTCTCTTGGACTTCGAGATCGTTTCTTTTTATTCGATAATTATTGTTTAATTTTTCCAAAAGAAGAAATATGCCATAATTTATACCACGATGGTAGCAAAAATAAAAACTACTCAAATTACTACTAAACGCAATAATTGACTCCGTAAAGCGAGGCGAGCGTATAAATGAAGCAAGAAATGTCTCAATGTTTCTAATTTTCTTGGTATCTGTTTAAATCAGCGTCTAAATCAAACAATAAACAAATAAACCTAATTTTTCAAGTTCCTTAAAGTAGTCAAACGTAATTAAAAGAATGTCTCCTTTCTGCTTGAACCTCTCCTGCGCTGACGCAACGTTGCTTAAAGCACTTTTCACTCGGTTACGGCGAGTTACATACAACTGACATTGAATCCCACTGACCGACATATGAAGACGCCCTGGAAACCACTGGGCTATGGTGTAATTATGATTATAATAAAAATATTAGTGTTCCATAATCCAGCGGTTTCTCGAGCATCTTTATATGATGTTAATAAAGTTATATTTTTAAAAAACACTCATTACTCTGAGCCCAGTCCGCAGCGCGGGGTTTCGAAGTTCAAAACTGTCACATCAGGTGGGTTATTATACATTAACATAAATCATAAAATACAAGCGAAAGAGAATAGGGGGACATTGTGCAGCCTTATCACTGAAGCTGATAATATCTTCCAAATGTCAAAATTCAGTTAGTAAGTACTTGTTAGTATCATAATGTTCTATCTCTTCTCTTATAGTACAGCTAGCTGTAAAAAAATACTAAGAGGCGATTTTCCAAATAGACCAAACACAGTTAGTGGAACGAAATATCGGTGCGACGACAATACTAATCTTAGTTATAGTCATAGAAATATTGTAGGTACTCATATACAGACCCATTACCCCGATCGACGCGGTCAGTCCTTAGGTGGGTGACCAAAAAGTGGCATTCCATTTTGGGCGCTTCCGTGGGCCGGATGACACGTTAAATTGTAGGATGTTTGTCTAGTACAGCAGCCGTCAAGCCGCCCATAGGGCAGCTTGATAAACTCTCGACACCAAAGTTGGCCACTCTCATTCGATAAGAAGAAGAAGATACACATAGAAATACTATTCTCATCAACTCATTACCCATTTCACAATTTCCTTCGTAAATGACTGCAAACTACAACATACCATAGCTCTCAACAAATATATTGTAAGACATTTGCAAGATATTTGCCAGTTATGAAATGTGACCTCCTTAGAAGACGCGGGTCAAATAATCACATAACGCTTTCACATACATCACAACAGTCTGGTCAAAGTTCATCATTATGTGACCTTGGTAAAGGTCACCGGGGGTTTATATTACTAGTTTTTGTTGGTGGCTTCACTCGCATTTTTCTAAAGAAGGTATTACACGGGATAGGCTGGTATTTGGCCATTTGATACAAAACGTGTAAGTTCTGAGATTCTATCTCTACTCGAATTTATAATAATATCATCCATTGTCCTGTTTTATGAGATGATCTTGGCATAGGAGCAATGAAATAAACCAAACTCTATTTCTATCACACAGGTGATGACCTAGTTTGATGTCCAGGGTTCACCAACTATTGTATAGTCATTCATAAGCCCTATCTCATAGTAAAATTTTTAAATGTTCACCACTGCTATACTTACCTGTTTCTTTCTAATAAGGTCATATAAACGTTTTTATTATTATTATTATTAATAATTTCATATAAATGTCTGGTGGTTTGGTTAATCGATATAATTTGAATTCGCATCAGAATAAATTCCTTACATACGTATGTCACATAGGTATGTCAAAACAATGGGAAATTAAAAAGCAGGCAGTTAACTGTGATTTCATACTCGTAGTATAATGCCAGCTGAGTATTTCTCACGGTGTATACCTACCTTATCGCCAAATTCCGACAATCTTGATTGAATAATAAAATTCTGAGCTGCCTTTATTGGCGTATCATTAAACTTTCGACGACAGATTTTGTTCCGTGAGAATTAAAATATGACTACTGCATGCAGTTTTCTCTGACTTCAAAAAAAGTAGGAGGTTCTCAATTCGTCACATGTTTTTTGAATAATATGATAATATGTCAAGCTAAACATTTCAAAATGCTAGGCAACAACACCTTAATTAATGAAAATAATTAAACAAAATCAAGCTCTAACTGCCTTCATTATTCAGACTAGGCAATATTTCAATGCTAGTATTTCTGATGGTAAGCCACATACCAGCGTGGTATGAATTTTTTCGCAAGGCTGTATGGCGTAATATGTCGTAAAATGTTGGCTTGTCAACGACCGATGGAGGCTTTATCATGACCTACCGCTATATGTGTAGATTATGTTCTTAGATGTAAGACATTACCAAAGATAAACTAATATTTACCACTGTAAATATTAGTTTTGCAAAATCTTTCAAATTACGGTGTTGTCTGGTAACACGCGTACTTTCGAAAAAAATGATTTCGCTTATCAATTCATTACAATTAATACGCTGGTAGCATCATTTGTTTTTTCTTGGGCACTGGGAAGATGCATCTTGATGGATACCCAGAGCCTTCCATGGAATGGGCATCTTACTTATCTTATCATACTAACTGCAGCTACTAAATCCCTTATGGTAATATGATGATTATAAAATAAATAATAATAAAATGTTTTTATTTACTGGCCTGTTAGCTTAGTTGGTAGTGGCTCTGCCTTCTAATCTAGAGGTCGCGGGTTCGATTCCCGCATGACACAAGTATTTATGTACTTTAAAAAAAAAATACTTATGTTGAGTCTGGTCGTTTGTATGTAAGTATAATAAGTATGTATTTACAAAAGAAAAGTATATAAGTATTATATCCGTTATCTAGTACCTACGACACAAGCGTTTGCTTAGTGTGGGGCTAGATGGTGCTGTGTACAATGTCCCGGAATATTTATTTATTATTATTATTTCGGACAACAAAGAGATCCAGATATGTGTTTGTGAAATAAAAACTATAAACTTAAAACTAATAAGGATTAGTACAACTAAAACTAAGTTTGCTAAGGCGAGTATACATTGTTTATTAGGCGGAGTTAGGCGGCATGCCCTGTGTAATCATAATTCGCACAAGATGCCTCCGTACAGACGCCTGCGGGTCCTCCGCTATTACTTTCAGGATGCTGTTGTCACTGCTCCGAAGCCTCCTCACCAAAGATGCTACCTTCTTTCTAATGATGGCGTGGAAGCCGTCTGTCTGGGATTCGGCAAACATTCCGGAGGCACTACAGAATCTGGGAAGTTTCAACAACATCCTGAAGACATTATTATATTGGATGCGTAGAGTGTCCAGCGACTTCTGTGAACACCTGAACCACAATGCACCCGTGTACGGACCCAATACACCTTGAAAAGGGTAATTTTGACTTGATCCGTACATCGGGCAAACCTTTATTATCATCTTTTATATGGGAAAAGAAAGCGTGCTATTTACTTGTGTGAAAGAGCGTAACAGTTTAAATTAGTCTCTGATGAAATTACTAGAGAAAACCAAGTCTAATACTTTATGTAACTAATAAAACCAATAAACAGATTAAAGATTGGATTATTGTGGTGTATTGTTGACAGAGCGCATAAAATGTGTTGCGCCACGAGCGCGCGGCCTCGCGGGCGGCGCCGGCGCACGCTGCTTGGACGCGCGGCATTCCACAGATAGGAAAAATAACAAATTCGGTCACTTGAACGTAAAGTTATATATATATAAAACTCAAAGGTGACTGACTGACTGATATTGTGATCTATCAACGCACAGCCCAAACCACTGGATTGGCCTGAAATATGCTAAGAAAGGATTTTTGGAAATTCCACTTTTAAAGGGGTGAAATAGGGTATGCAAGTTTTACTTACTTACTTTTTTCTTAATGCGAGCGAAGCCGCGAGCACCCACTAGTTATAATATAAAAGCCTTCTCCGTGAGTCGTGTTCATAGAGTAATATAATATATCATGTTTCTCATTAATGAGGGTCGTGTCTCCCCGCAGATTTTACTCATTGGGAAAGTTTTCTTGAGCAAGTACATTGTGGTGGGCGCCCGCCACCCAGATCCTTCCACAGTCGACAATTATGTTCTTAGAATTTGTGTCATTCATCAAGCCGGCATGGTTGAGGACCTCAAGTTCACGATGATTTTCTTCAAAAAAAAGTCATTAGTGTTTTGCTGGGATCGAACCGGGGAACGAAGTGTGGCTCGGTGGTAAATGCGTAGGTACTCTTAGTACGCATTTACCACCGAGCCACACTCGCGATAGTAATGCGTATAGTAGAAACGTATTTGAAAAAGAAACAGTCGCCTTTTTCAATTTGATCCTTTGACAAACAAGCGTTAAGTTATAAAACATCGGACGTTAAATCAAACTTATTCCACAATTATCGAGTTTCGCGAAACATTCACAAGTTATTCGATCTCGTGTTTAATTTGCAAATGAGAAGCAAAGTTTAATTCTCATAACAATAGTACTACTTTTGACCGACTTTAAAGAAGGAGGAGCTACTTAATCTTATATATTATTTCTTCTTAAAAAAACTAAAGCATTTTTGGTGACCCATTCAAAAGCAAACCTTGCTAGATAGGTGACATCTACAAACTTTATACTTAATGATTTGTAATCTATTTTTTTTAAACACTTCTACCAGAATTGTGGCTGTCTCATAAAATAGCTTACAGATAGTCATTCAGACCTTTTATTTAACCTAGGATTTATAAGCGTATTACGACTTGACATATTTATTACTAATACTCTAGCTTTTTATTAATATTGTTGCTATTTTAAAGTTAAAACGATGACTAAAGATTAATTCGTGTTAAGACTACGATCAAAATTCTCGCTAATTCGCGGAAAAGCCAACCAACTAGAAACTAGTTCCCTTGTAAGGCACTAGAAGATGCAGTTGCATCGTTTGCGTAACATTGCACAAACTGGTCGGGCGCTCGCTTCACGACTGCGATGCACGGAATTGTAGGGTTTGGCGGTAATGGGGTTTACTTTGTTTTGGACTATTTTGTCATTGATGTTTATTGGATTGTATACGAGTATAGCATACCAAGTGTAATTTTCCGAGGATCATCGTAAGGCAACAGAGATTATTATTTTTAATTAGTTACGAGTATGTATGCGATATTTTAGGAATTGACACTGAACAAATTGGTACCTATTGGATTATATTTGAGTATGATCACGTATGATGTCTGTTTTGATGTATGTGGTATATTTTTTTGTTGTATGTAGAGACATTGTACCTATGTATGTAGGTACATGTGAGTATATTATTATAATAATAGGTAAAGTCTACTTTTAAATCCCTTTTGTCTTAGTTTGAGGGAGAGCCCAGTTTTGACAAATGCAATAGTTTTAGAGGATATTTTTTTTCATCTTCTACAGCCTTTTCGCATCCATTCCAAGAGAAGATTTTTTACAGAGTCCTATTTCAAAAACCGCATTCTTAGATTATATATATATCTATCATTTACTATAGGTAAACATTATAACATGATAGTTTAACAGTAGCTTGCGAAACCATCAGCAAAGTCTGGCTTACTGCGAAGGTCGTTCGAAGCGAAAATCTTAAGCAGGCTGATTTTTTGGCATGCAGATAATTCAGTTTCGGCCTCTAAATGTGTGGAATACCGATCGAACTGTTGGTACATGAGCTAAAGTAAGCATATTTATAAAAAAAATACACTTACTTTCCTTTAAATATTAAATACATTGAAAAGTGGAAATAATCTAATATTGTAAGTAGGCAATTGTCATACTCATAGGCATTTATTTGAGAACTGTAAAGTGTCACAATTACACAAACACGATGTGGAAAGTGAGCACTGAACAATCACCCTGATAATATGCGAATATGTTTGAGTGAGAAGCGGCGCGATTAATAAATCATTAAAAGTCGTCGACAGAGTAATAACAAATATATTTTTAAGTCACGGGCAAAATGTTCTAAGTTTTTCTGGTAATTTAGTAAAAAAACTAAAAAAAATGTTGTATGTTATTGTTGTGTGTGTGTATGTTTACCCTGGATTAACGCAATCTAATATATCTGATTTACAAACTGTTGCAAACTAAAATAAAGTAATTGATAAAGGTAAGTTATTTATCTAGAAAAGAGTGATGTACATTAAACCATGTTGTAACTTTACGTATAGTTTCTTATTTATTATTCACATATAACCCCTTACAAGCCTAAAGTCCAGCCTAAATTATGGCTCAATTGATCATTCCCAAAGGTCACCAAAGATTACACCACCCCCTTGTTTAATTCGGATACGTAATATGACTCGGTTGTCGGAAATTCCGAAGTAGCATGAGAACGCCTGAAGCGTGACTACAGCGCATCTCCGCCGAATTGTCCAAGTGAACTCTTGCGCAATGCAATTAACCTAAAGCAAAGAAAGTGTTTTTGTGCTTCGCCCGATTTTTTACGCTATTCGCGGTGTGGACGATTGTTTTATGACCAAGTCCGCTCGTGTCAAATTGATAAAACGGTTGGAGATTTTATTAGACCCCGAAATATAGTTTCCCGATTATAAAAGGTAAGCCAAAAGTCGTAGTCATTTTTAGGTTTACCGTAAATTATCAATAGCCCTGTATACCCATTAACATCTGAGGAATGATCTGCCCATAATTCCTGACCATTTCCACTGAGTCTAAGAGGTTTCTTCTAGGCAAGCGTGCAACGTTTATTTTACATTGATGTTTATATTAGTCGGTTTATATCAAAACCCAATTTTATTGTTAAAAAGATCAAACCTTATATGGTACTTAATTTAAAGAAACATAATAATAATAATATGACTAGTTCTAATACCCATTAAAAAGATTAATTTATAAATCAGTTTGTTTATTAATTAAAAGTTAATTTAAATCTATTAGCTCTCTCTCGATAAATAAGTAGAATGCCTAAGGTGATACATACTTGCCTAATTGATGTGACCTTGAGAAATGTGTTCAAAAATAAACTGATCATTTCTCGGCTTAATTTTATGTACGTATAAATAGTTGCGACCATTTTTGTCAGTCCAGAACCAGACTGTATTTAAGGCAACTCTATACATTTACTTACGTAGGCGTTTGTGTGGGTTGACCTATTTTTTATGACTGATAAATGTGTTTTTGGGTAAATATGGTACAAGTAAAATCTCATAATATGAAATAGTGGTCAAATTTAACATTGAACTGTAACTTTTTGTAGGTTGCTGGTTGCGGTTGTCAGCCAGAGTTTTTAGCTCCTTAGTATTATCTCTTAGAACGAGCAAATACCCAAGTGTTTAGCTTATCCGAGTAGAACTTCCATGTCTTATTAAATAGTCTCATTAAATTTTGCTACTACTACTACTCTTTATAAGTAAGTAAATGTTTTGACTTGTATTTCAGAATTAACTTCTATGGGAAAACAATATTTGTCTGAAAATGAAAACGCCTGATATTCGTCTATATGAAAAGTGCAAGAGCAGAAAAATAACAATGAAAAATGCATTGATACTAAAGTTTGTTCTAAACTGAATAGTTTAATATAAGTTACTGATATTTGTTTATATTATTTTAGTCTGTACTAAAAATTAAAGGAGATACAAGTTTTAATATGTTTACTGCAAGTACCTTAATTACTTTATAAAACAATAAATTACAACTTACTTTTCGACAGATGGTGCTTTTTTACCGTAACACTTCACAAAACGAGCACATCACTACCGCACCTTATCGGAAACCACTGCGTTCCACACATTTTTAATTCAATAAAAAAGAAAGAACAGACAGACACTGAAACACTCACAAAAGTAAGAAACAATCGCGAAATAATCAAGAAAAAACTACTTGCAGCGATACGGAATCGTAATATTATGGCATACGATTTTTTTACTGCCGACAATTAAGTTTGGTATTTAAAAAATCGTTTGTATATTAAAAAGTGTGTCAGTAAGATGCGGGCGCGAAGTAGGTATTATGCAAGAGAACGCACGTGTTCACTCGCCGAGTGATTCGTTGAAACTGAAAGTACACTCCAGACTCTCGTAATGTGGTGGTAATCCTCACTGCGACGACGAAAGAGGTTGGATCGTCCTTTGTTTTGTTTAGTTTGTTTTACCTAGATTCGTCTTGTCTAATTATGATTTTTTTATAAAACTTTAGCTTAGCTTATCTCTTAAATCAAACCGAAAGTGATCTGTTTCCACGCGGATAAGTATTTTGAAGCAACATTGTTATTCAACGTAAACTCGTGATATTTATATACTTATTTAACTTATTTAACTATAAATACATATTTAAATTAATTAATTGCCCTCTAAAATATGTTATTACCAAAAATTTTAAATTTGTCATAAATAATCAATATGTATACTTATGTAATGAATATAATTATAAAAATATTGACGATGTTAATCTTGAAATGTGCTTCCCCTCTAAGATATTTATTAGAGATAGTGAATGTAACATGACTTGATTTCAAATAAATTATTTCATTTCATTTCATTTCATATTTCATTTCATTTCATTTCATTTCATTTCATTTCTTAGGTTTCTTCTAGGTAAGCGTGCTACATCTTGGATTACAGTACAGTGGTGATTAATTATGAGGCAGACTGTTGAAACGTAAGACAAAAAAATGTGACTTACAATAATCATCTGTTACCCATCCCAACTACAGACATAATTATAACTGGTGTGCCATAAATGAAAAGCATGTCATTGCACCAGACACGCCCTACCTAAACCCTTCCTTATGGTCACCCATCAAAGAACTTACCGCACCGACCTATGCTTTTTTTCTAGTCTCTTAGTAGTCATAAGACTTTGATAAATGTAAGGAAAAAATACATCAAATAGCTAAACTATATTCCAATACATCACACAACACCATCAAAACAAAATGAATATCGATTACAAAATCGCCTTGTATGTTAGTCATGTACAAACATTGGCCCAATCATCCATGACTCGCAGATAAAGTTGGGGCCCACGTGGACAAAGCCAGTGGGTCAAGCCATCATGTAGGTATCTATTTACATAAGTGTATACAGCTTTAAACTTAGTTTCTAGTTATAAAAATTCAGTCAAAAGGAAGAACCTACTCGCAGTTGCCTACTTAAAAGACAGCACATAGATAATGATTCGATGGGAAAATAAATTAATTGTCGTTCTTAAACAAGGGGTTTGTATGGAAATTGGCTAAACTCGGCAAAACACTTATTGGTTGCCAAGCAAACGACACACAGAGCAATAACTTTACCTATTTGACCTGTATTATGAGAACGTCAAAGATCATCTTCATCATCATCTCTTTCTTGGCACCTACCAGTTATAAATACACGTACCTACAATTAATTATGATTTACTTATATGAAACAATCTCTAAATCATACATTTGTTTACCTTACGGCATCGCATCGTACAGGGCAAGTCAATTTACAAATTATCTCTAAACCTAAGAAAGAGCCTACACTTCACAATACCTACCTTCACGGTACCTATATCACATCTTAGTTTCGAGTGTAGCGCACATAATTGAATACTAGAACCTAAGATTTACGAAATTTATTTTATGATAAGAGATATCTTTATTTAGTGACACTGCGTGTCACCACTAGTCTTACTTCAATCCACTCTTAATAAGTGAGTGTTTTGTTTTTATTGTCTTGTATACATATAGTTACGTGTTTAACTCTATTGTCTTGTATAGATTCACACGGATGCGACAGTAATTGTCGATTCGACACAAAATCCACTGTGATCTGGCCTAGTTCCGTATCTGCTGCTGTCTGACGGCGTGTTCCGGCAACCTCGTTTGAGAGGCAGTTACATTCTTGTATTTGCAGATATTTGTACCTACCTGTTTAAAAATAAATGAAACTCGGGAGAAAAATATGTACTTAGGTAGTGTTTTTACGCTGCGACTGCTCCCGGCTGGCCGGCTTCAAACAAAGTTATTGGTTTTTAGATGTGTTCCTCCATATACCACCGCCACACCTCTTCTCCTAACCAACGTGGCCTCCGTGGATCTCAAGATCTTACCAACACCGCACCTTGTGTCTTCAAGTTTTGTAGCTCTCCTTCGGAGCAGTCGCACCGGAAAAACACTACATATTTCCTCCAGAGTTACATTTACAATGGATTTCCGCAAAGTAACGCCTGATTCAATATCTTATTGTTCAAATATACTTCTACTGCTAAATAAACTTTGATTTTCTTTCATAATAATGGTTTGACTCAAATGGGTAATACGAATAAAAGAAAATAATACAGTTTTAACATTTTATTCATTGAATTTTTGACAAAAATATCTCTATGATCGCACATAAACAACGATATTCTTATTTAATTTAAAATATTGAGAGGGTCCGATGTGTTTGCTTTTCAAATGCATTACTTTAAATTTAATTAAGTAGTATGTACTCGTATTTACAAAAGAAATGTATATAAGTATTATATCCGTTATCTAGTACCCACGACACAAGCGTTTGCTTAGTGTGGGGCTAGATGGCGCTGTGTGCAATGTCCCGAAATATTTATTTATTATTATTAATTTATCTAGTCACCGTCTTAATTAGACATCTGAATCGACAATTACTTGACCAGTATTTTATCAACTTCAAAAGTATAAAAAATACTCATCAACTAAAAACAGATGTAAGAAGAAGTATTAAATATTCGAGAAAAGTAACTATTTGAATCACAATAGTTTTGAACGATATGAACAGATATTTAAAAATGTATTTTAAAACTATTGAATATCAATCGCGGTAAAAAGATGTTTGGCACAGCTGCTTTTACTGAACACTATTTTGTAGCTTTAGCTATTCTATTTATTTATAAAATTTTATTTAATACAATTCAAAGTTATCCGACTTTGAAGGTTCCGAAACAAAAATGACATGATTATACAATATATTGTATTCATTAATAAATCTTTTTCAGCTTTCCATACTCTCCCTCAATAACTATATTACCTTTTATCGATACACAAATGATATACATTTAAAAAATCCAGGTACATATTGATAAGTACAAGTTTAATTAATGTGTTCGTAATTGTAGAAAAATATACATTTATGGAGCTTAGAAAAATAATATAATATCTGCTTTAATATCGACCCTTATAATATGTAAATCATATCATATATACAAGGTTACTAATAACTAACGTGACATTTCTTAAGAACTTGAATAAATAAATTAATCACACACATACAATTAATAAAAATATATATAGTATAGTATAAGTTTTACTTTGTTGTAAGGTCAAAGTAATATTTTAAGCATATATGTATTTTTTATTATTTTTGACACTAAAAGAAATATTACAAAGACTGACATACATTAAAAGAGGAGTATGCTCAGCAGAAAGAATAGCGGAAAGACCATGATAAAGAAAGAAAATAACTGAAATATTTTAAAAAATAGTAAACAGTTATTATTTACAACAGAAAAGAAAATATAATCTTGCACTGTTGCATATGAAATTATTTTACTTTCATCAAAATATAACATTTTTTTTTTTTTTACGTGGGATAGGTTTACGTTTGACTACAGCCTGCCTGATGTTAAGCATTGCTGCAGCCTAGGGTGTAACACGTTTACCTAGAAGATACCTATTAACTCTAGATTTGAAAACCCCTGGATTGTAGTTCGCAGGAAACACAGAAAATAAAAAAATATTATATATATAAAACAATATTATATATATATTATATAGTTTTATTATATATAAAACTGAAAATGTCATAAAAAATCAAATCATTTCGTTAGATACCAGCAACCCTGTATACATATATACATAATATGTTACATATAAAGACAATCGGAAATGTATTGACTACATTATTATATGTTTATATATTGCTTTTTTTATCGTACATACGGTAAATGGCTGAAGGCAGCGGATTTTATTAATAACATTTTTACATCGATTTCTATGTTAAACCACTAATAAACACTACTTTTAAACCTACACTATTGATTGCAATTATTTTATTTTAAAGTCAAATCAATTGACAAAAATCTATAGACTAACCATATTTTTTTAAATATGAATGAAATTTTTATTTAATTTTTAGTTTTTTTTTTTGCTTTCCAAAGCTATAATTCGAACATTTACGATTATGTTCATTCCAACATTGCAAAATTAACAAATGGTCAGTCTATATGATTAAATTCTTTTCTAACACCTAACTTATAAGTACATAAATCGAACAAAAAAACAATGACTAGAATTCCAAAATCAATAACATATAGGCTCAATCGATTTAGTCTACATTTAAGTAAATTCAATATAATATGCGAGATAATTTCTAGATCTATGTATATAATTGCAATAATCGATATGATTCAGCCAACCAATGGTAGCGAGTCGCGTACAGGAGCCGGCCTGTGATTGGTTGACAGATACCATGAAAATCAGATTAAATATTAACAATATTGTAATGCTGGTACATTATACACAAAAAATGTAACTTCTAGAAAAAAACAAAATTCATTTATACTACACCTGCTCGGAAAATACCTTGTTACTTTATCAAATTTACGGTAGAAAGTACGTCATTGCATATCGAACAAGTATGCGGGGAGAAAACGCATCTGAACGGGAAGAAATGGATTTTCATACACTTTTCTCTCCCGCTCAGATGGGTTTTCTCCCCGCATATTTGTTCGATATGCAATGACGTACTTTCTTCCGTACATTCGATACTTTCCGAGCAGGTGTAGTATAAAGCACTATGTATCACTCGAGAGAAAGTGCGATTCCCGATCTCGGGTGTTTTAAAGCCCTCGCCTACGGCTCGGGCTTCATACGACACCCTCGACGGTATTCGGTCACTTTCTCCTCTCGGTGAACAATGTACTATTATTTGCACGAATATTGTCAGACATAGTAGGTGTTACATAAATTTGTTGTATCAAATATTCGCAATAATGGTCGAAGATCGCAATAATCCTAAATTGTCTATCCGTGTGCGTTACAATCTACAATACATACGGTGTATATTTACGTCTCTTTCTATCGATTGTAATATCAATCGTTCTATCTCTCTCTATAATTATTTTACGTGAATACACTTCTACTATATTGACGAATAAAATACCAATTTTAATATTTTTTTAATTACATTATGCGTTCGATGTGTTTTTCTTTTATTCTAGATTATTGTGCTGTTCCAAGAGTTTTCTGTTAATTTTAAATCGAATTTAAATACAAGAATGTCGAATTTAATTTTTTATCCACAGAAATTATGAATATTTGGTCAATATAATATTGTTTTCTATTAGAGATAGGTATGATATTTCAACACAGTAACATTGCTTTACGCAAAATTACTTCTTTTTTTCTTCAAACATTTTTTAACAATCCCTATTCGTATAATTAATATCGTCAAAATAAAATATACATTTGAACATTGCTATATATATTTTGCATTTGCAAAACAACTAGCGTCGTTATACTTAATCTATATTAATTCTATTTATCACAATACTTTGCGTACTTGTCAATATAATTTTATTTTATATATATAAATAATTTGAGCCGTTATTGGACAAATCTATGAACACATTAGCCCTGTGCTCTAATTCATAGAAACATATAATTTTACTGAAGAAAAATTAGTCAAGTATTATTTTTTGATGGCAAGATTTCTAGGAATAGAATTAGAAAACTACATTTCGAAATCTAAAAGAAGCTGAGATATAAATTGGACAAGTTACATTATAATATCGTTTTTTTTATTCTTGTAAGAGTCGTTCTATATTTGAGCTGCATAGGATCTATTTCAGAGAAAAATGGAAACTATGAATATTTCTTACTGAAACTACCTAAAGTACCAGAGCTTTGTTACACATTAGTAAATTGGGCCAAAAGTCGAGATAAAAATAAGATATCGCTAGAAATATCTAACTCTCAGTAAACTTCATACGGTATTCCTTCACTATAATCATAACCTTGGCATTACTTGGCAAGTACCGTTTTAATCAAAAGTACCAGAGCTTCATAAATTTGTAGCAGTTAAAGGAGCAAGTGCAAGATATCATTAGATATATCTAGATGCTCTTTCAATACAAGAACACAAGACAAGCGGCTAGAAACATATTTATTCTTTTCACACAAGTAAAACATTTTTCTCTTTCGATACAAGTACTAGAACGACATAAGTTACCAGCCAGTTGCTAATGTTTCGTAAAACTGTAGCAGGCAAAGAAGATAAAACAAGTTGGAAATATTTCTAGCCACTCTCTCAAGACAAGACAAACTACTAGAAACATATATCATATCTTTTCAACACGAGTACTAGGAGAACAGAAGTCGCCAGCTAGTATGCTAGTACTTCGGCTCAATCAAGACAAACAGCTAGAGATATCTTTACCTTTACATCTTTATCTTTGCTTCAGTAAACTTTCTCTTTCCATACAAGGACATCATAAGGGGCCGTCCATTAATCACGTGATGTTATTTTTGACATTTTTTAACCCCCCCTCCCCCGTGGTGAAACATGGTGAGGTTTATGGTTAACCGCCCCCCCCCCCCCCATGTATTACGTGTATTTTTAGACCTATATATAATCATAATTTTCTACTTTTATTCAAATTAAATATTACAATAATGCCTAGCGGTAAACAGAAAGGTTGTTGACTTGCAAGTTGTTTTTGAATATCGCGCGTTAGTCGAAAAAATAAATACACGTGATATGTTACTACAGCCCCCCTCCCGCCTTGTGATATTTCGTGACATTTTTATGGACCCCTCCCCCTCTTTCGAGCCTCACGAGATAGAACCGCTAGAAACATATATACCTATATCTCTTTCCATATTGCATATTCATTTTTATAATACCAAGAAAATATTCTTTCTTCCTTTCCGTAAAAGTACCAGGACATCATAAGTAACCAGTCAGTCACTAATGCCTCGGCTTGACTCCGTGCATGATGAGAAACTGGTGCAGGTCTCTGGGTACGAGGTGCGGTGCGAAGGAGGACACGTGTCGAGCGAGCACGCCCGCGGACAGGCACGCCAGCGAGCGGGACGCGAGCGCTGAGCTTATTAGGGACTCTGCTGGACCTGTGGGAAGAGAAACGATTAAATTCAGGTATGTAGATGTGATTTTCCCTAACGTTTCTTGCCTATAAACCTCACTTTTTCGAAACTTGTCGAGCTAATTTTCGACATAATTATTGACGTAAGTGCTAGCCGGTTATTACAACTAAATTTCTTGCCTAGTTTTTAACCTGTGATTCAATAGAAACGAAATGGTAAAGTACTGATGTTCAAATGTAACAAGAAACTACTAAAACGCTATAAATTTAGCCAAATAAGATAAGATAATAAATTATTCATCAATAGAACTACTCAACTTATGAACTAAAAGTCAACAGTTAGTAATTCTATTGTCTCGTCTTACAAAAATATAAATGTCAGTTAAAAGATTTTAAACACGTCTAAAATTTTACAATAAAACAAATGGTAGATAATAGTAAACCTAAAAGTATTCTTTATTTACAAAAACAAATTCTTAAGATTTTCTCATCCTTTACAGACGGACTATCGAGAAATTCTAATTTTTTCGGCAAGTTGGTAAAGTTGGCATTTTTATCTTCAGCCATTTGCGAGATAGAACTAGGTATAACTAGATGGCGCTGTGTGCAATGTTCCGGACTATTTATTATTTATTTATTTGTAAAATAATGTCATTAGAGAGCGATTTGACTGTTAGCGTCTCTTTCCAACACTATAAGCGTGAAAGAACCAGCTAGATTAGATTGCACGTACCCGAGACGGCGGCCGCGAGCGGCGTGATCCCGTTGCAGTCCATGGCATCAACGTGCGCGCCGCGACACAGCAGCTCGCACACCACCGCGCACAGCGGCTCGCTGTACGGCTCACTGTCTGCAAATAAAGAGAAAACACAATTAGGTATGTAAAATATAAATAGCCTGTCCATGGCGAATTAGTAGCGCCTGAAGATAGAAACGACAAGCGAGTGTGGCTTAGCGGTTCCAGTGTCTGCTGTTATCCAGACGCACCCTGGTTCGAATCCAGCCCGACACCAATGACTTGTAAAACTATAAAATTTGTTTATTTTGTATTTTTAAGTTATGTAAGTGTGGATTTGCACTCGCTTAGCGGTGAAGAAAAACATCGTGAGGAAACCGTCATGTTTCTTCCGTGGAAGGAACTGGGCGCCTACCACAATTCAATTCAATTCATTCATTTGTGTTTAGTTTACAAGTGAAAACTTTCTCAAATTGTGACTCACGTGGAAAACGTGTAAATGGAATGCTATACGTAAGGTTGGTTTTAGGGTCATCGCACGATAGCAAGAAGTATGAATCACCCACGCTGGCTGCTGTAGGTTAATGAAACCAACATTTTGGACTGTCAGCGTATGATCAGCTTTAGTAACACCAGTCTAAATACTTAAAACACAAAATTTGCATCGTTTTTGTGGGTACTGGCTTCTAAAATAGATACTTACCTTAATAGATGCCCTCTAATATATTGGTGTAAAATTAAAATTGTGATCCATATTATACCAAAACAACCCAACAAACATGCTATCCGAAGTTCGTTTGTTTGTTTGTAAATTACAATTTTCTATTGTTATTGACATTAATAATTAGTATTAAGTTATCTAAATGATTATTGTAATACCTATATGACGTACCTATGGTAGCGCAATGTTATTATGTCAATAAATATCTTTGAATCTATCACTATTATAGATGTTGCACTCACCAGGTACAAGCTGGTATGATATGAGCGCGGTGTGCAGCGCCAGCCGCCGCGAGGCGTCCGCCGCGTCCACAGCCACGCCGCACTCCAGCAGCAGGCGGGACGTGCGCGGACACGGGAATCTGGGAGAAACAGACATTTTTACATTCTAGCTTTGTAATTTAAACTATTGTAGTGCAGTTGCGGTTAGCAGTCGAGCCCGCGCACGTTTTAATTTAATTAATAATGTAATAATGATTACTTGGCCCTGAAGACGATATTCAGAATGTGTCAAAACGTATTACGTCGACTGTCACTATCGACGTTTAAAACAGTACGTAAGGACGTTGTCGCTTATTATCATAAAGAAAATGAAAAAAAAACATCATACTGTTTTACTCTGGACAGTTAGTCATTTGACCTCAAGGTCACAAGCGACAACAACACATTGAGACACTGGCTCAAGTAAAAGCAAACCTACAATGAATTGGAACTGACTCTTACTGACTGAGACTAACCGGAACACGATAGATTTTAAGGTTTTTACACATAAGCGCCATCTATACAACACAGTACGGTACTAACTGGCAAACATCGCTGGTGTGGAAGTCGTCGACGGGAGTGCGTCTGTCCGCCGCCAGGTGGAGCAGCGTCTGTCCGCCGCGCGTGCGCACGTTGCGCAGGCAGAAGATGGCGCGGCGGACTGACGTTATTGTCTCCTGGGAAATGTTTGATGATAGTGTATTAGAATCATTTTATCATAGGGTTACTAACTGGTAACTAATGTACTACTATTAATTTATTAATGGTGGCTATAGTAAGATTTCTTGTCTCACTGCAATCGGCGGCGCCATAAGCAGTGCTGTTGATTGGGTACAGGCTTTTCAGGTTTGGAGTCCAGGGACCCCCATCCCTTCTTCGGTCAAATCAGAAATCTGGGGCCTCTTAAGCTGCCTTACTGACTCATTTTTTGTCAGATGTGTGTGTTATAACCTAGTTAAGTACCGGAGTTGTAGACTTCAACCAACAACTCAGTTTCTTTGTAAGACAGTGAAGTCAACCAGACCTTCATTTTTCCACGTGCCTTTCTGCGCACATGTTTCTTGACGGGATACATTTTGTACACTTCATTGTAAGTGAAAATATAATCAATCAATTCTGCGAGGTAGACACACAACCTTTAAAAAAAAAATAATGAAATAATACTGACCTCATCGTTCCCCTCGTTCTCTAGCAGCCTCCCCGCGACCGCCACCAGATACAGCGCCGTCCTGACATTCCCCTCGTACTCCTCCTGCAACACGCACGCACGCGCCAGACACTACGCATCAATAGTTACACGTCGACAGGAACGCACGGCGGGGGTTAGTGTGCGTGCGGGTGTGTGTGTGCGTGACCGTTATACGTTGCGAATGAATGAGACAGGCGGCCATTTTGTTAGCGAACGCGTTCCAAATTTAAAATGTGATAGTTTAACGGTGATTGTTCGGTTTTCGAGTTACGAAACGTATGTATGTTGCTGATTTGGTATGGCGTTAAATATGGAACAAGCTTATGAGTAATAAAGTTGTTTAGATTTGATTTTGTAAAATAATTATCCAGTATAAAATTATTGATTTTAGTTAATTCTACAATTTTGCTAAATTAATTGATAACTTAATTTTATAGAGCATTCTTCTTATATCCGAAATGTATTTGATACGTAGCAATATTAGTAATGTTCGCATGGAAGTATGTACGATAATTTGTAAGCAGAAAGCGAAAACACAAAACATACACAACATACATTTTGGGAAAAAAATACACTTCTACATACATATATGTATAAGTAACACAGCAATTTCTAATTTACATAACAGACTAGGTACCTACTTGGTCTATTTGTTTGTTTGTTTCTTTGTTTAAATAAATAAAATAAAAATAGCCTTTATTTCCCTATTTAAAAAAGTTTTACATTACAGTTTTTGATGTCACTTTGTTCATTAAAATATTATTATTCAAATTTTTATAATATTTCTTCATACATTATAATGTCAAAAATTTAAATGTCAGATAGAATTTACGATGTCAAAATAGTAATGAATTGATGTCAGATTTTAAGAAAATATATTTTTAAATTTTTGTTTCTTTGTTTACCTACTAGTTATTCGTAAACGCCGACATAATTTCATCGTATTTGGTCTTATTTTTACTGAATCCCAAAACTTGCAAGGGCTACTTTTTACCCCAACATAACTCGGGCAAAGTCTATCTACATTATAGACTTATAAACAGACAGAATGGGTATAAATATTCACAGGAACATACTACTAAGGATTCCGGGTCGTGATTGGCTTGTGGCTTCTCGAGTCGTTTCTGGCCTCTTCTTAGCTCTTCTGCGCACGCTTCTAGCACGTAACATACCTGGGAAGTAAAAAAAAAAATTTATTTATTTATTTATTCATAATAGACACAAAAACAACTTACAAACTAAACCTTATAATAAAATAGAAACTTGATCTTATAGAATATGTGAAACAATTGTAAATTATAAGACTAACTATTGTGTACAACTTTCTTTAAAATAAAATGTTATACTCTTAGAGAACGTCACTATTATAACTGGTAATATTACATTTATTAAGTAGGTTTTTGAATTTATTACTATAATAGGGATGATACAGGTTGGACGTATCTATAAATATATGTGTCTATATTTGCCGTCGCAGCTCCCATATGTGAAATTTTTAATAATTTTTCATTCTTCATTGAAAACATAGGCATGGATACTTTTGCTACAATTCAGTCGATTGTTAGGAGTTTTTAAAGTTTCAGCAATGGAAAGTGTTCTTTAGGCAAATCATTTAAAACGCGATTTGGAGAAACAGGAATTATACCAGTGCAATTAAAAATACAATATACATATGTATTATGTATATAAGTAATTCCAACTTACTTGAGATAATGGCAGTTGTATGCCTCCAATGTGGATCATTTGTGAGAAAACTTGAGCAAATCTGAGCAAATCCTTCACCACGGACACCTGGAACAAATAAAACAATAATCGTAGAAAAACTAAAGTACATACGAATGACTGAATGAACGAAACAACCTTGGCAAGTCGCACGTAACAATCTCGGTCGATAGGACATTTCACATTGCACGAATGAAGGAATGAACTAAATGTGACTGATTCAAAAATCCAACCGTGAATGAATGAACTAGACCATATGAACATTACATACACTTCATATCACATCGATCGAATGAATTAATGAACTAGTGAAGGAACGATTTATGAATGATCAATTAAACAATATATTTACTCGATTCCTCTGCTTTAATTCAATGGCCCGCTTCCACAGCGCTAAACATCTGTCGAATCGTGCTTCGTCAACTAATACCGCGCCTCGTAAACACTATAGAATGTGGTAGATCCAGACAAGCTGCTCGTAACACTCTCTCTCGGTTGTTAAGACACTTCACATTGAAAGATGAAATGAATGAACTATTGAATGAATGATAAAATGAACAAGTGAATGAATGTTATTTTTACCTGATTCCTCTGCCTTAGTTCAAGCGCCCGCCTCCACAGCGCTAAACATCTGTCGAATCTTGCTTCGTCCGCGAACACAGCGCCCCTGAACACTATCGGATGTGGTAAGTCCGGACAGGTCGCTCCTAACACTCTCTCTCGGATGGTGAGGCCCTCCATGTGGAGACCGTGCGCGTTGCCATGCAGACGTTCTACTTCCTGGAAGAAAAATAACGAGTTTTTAAGAAGAAACAACAATCTTTTGATCAAAAAGGGGGCGGCCCCTTTTAAAAATAGAGGCTAAGTGAGCGGCCTTTTCCTGTATTTTTTTTAATTCAGTTATAACAACCTGATTGCAATCATGTACTTTAATTTTACAATAAAACACTTAAATGACGGATTTCTGAAATGATTGGACAAACAACTAAGTAACACTCCAAATGAAAGGTATTTTTCTTTTTTCATAGTGTCTTAGTATCTTTATCGAAAAGCGATTCGGTTTAATATTAAATAGCTTTGAAACTGTAATAGCCAAGCACCAGATCACATTTTCACTACAATACAATCAAATTAAAAATGTCAACCAGCGCCATCTGTTATCCAAAACTACGACCTCACCTCGAGCGTGGTGCTCTCCCTCCAGTTGTCGTACGCCGGGATGGGCTCGGCCGGCTTCTTTAGCAGCAGGCCGTAGCGAGTGTCGTAGCGCATCGCCATCGCACGGTGTAGGTACTGGTACGCCATCTAGTAGACGGAAGAGAAAGTAAGAAAATGTCATAGATATCGGAGGTCGATGCGAGAATCTGTATAGCATATTAACTGCATTGTTTTAGAAAATCATAAAATTATACGACACATACTGTAGCCGCACCCTATGTACACACAGGGTGCATGTACTTAGCATACGTTGTCAATTATGTACTTATACCTAGTCAGGTCATAAATTCTGTCACACGTTTAATATAAAATAATTGAAACAACTTTATTTTTTATGTAACCATTTACATACCAAAATGAACTTAACAAAACATAGATTCTTATGACATAAAGTTTATTCAAAATGACCTCCGTGATTTTGAATACAGGCCTTCAATCTGCGCGGCCAGCCGTCTATCGCTGCACGAACGAGGTCCATGTCAATATCGGCGGCTGCCTTAATCAATGATGTCTTGAGTGACTCCAAATTGGGATGAGGCTTTGAGCACGCCTTTTCCTCCAAGTGTTGCCATATCTTGTAATCTAACGGATTCAAATCTGGACTGGAGGAGGGCCAGTCTTCGTGCCGGATGAAGTTGATTTCACGCGCCGCCAGCCAGTCTTGTGTGCTCTTCGCTCTATGAGCTGGCGCCGAATCTTGTTGGAATACACAGTGCTTGTTATTGAACATGATATGAGAAACAGGTTCCACAAGGTTCGTCAGGACTGTATTTTGATACACAACTGCATTCGTTTTTACACCTTTCTCACAAAAATGTACCTCTGTTAAGCCCCAATAAGAAACTCCCAACCATACCATGAGCGAGGATGGAAAATGACCTCGTTGGACACGCGGAATACGTTTGCTCGCTTCTTCACTACTGTGTGCGTACACCTTATCATTTTGTTTGTTGTAGCTTTCTTCTACGGTAAAATTTTTTTCATCCGAAAAAAGAATTTCCCGATATTTTTTTCCCGCGTACCGCTTCAACAAAGCGCGGTATCTCTTCAGTCTCAGGTCCATTAGACGAGCATTCAAACGATGTCCTGTTTTTCTTCGATATGCCCGAAGCCCTAAGTCTTCATTTAACACCCTTTTCACCGTGGTTCTGCTTAACCCCATCTGAAGGGCCAACAGTTTCTGCTTACGTTTGGGATTTCTTTGAATTCGCGCCTTCACAGCTTTTATCACTGCTGGAGTCCTAACAGACCGAGGGCGACCACTTCTTGACCTGTCATCTACACTAGAGTCTTCATTGTATCGTTTGATGGTACGATAAACTAATCTTTTGGTTATATTCAAATTTTTCAGTATGTCAAAAATTTGAATTGGCGCGTAACCGCAACGATGCAATGCAATAACTGCAACACGGTCTTCTTTAAGCGTCCACTCCATATATAAAAATGAGTAAAATTCTAAAAAGAATACATTTTTATTTTCATGAACAATTCGAAATTCGAATTCAATAAACTTTTTTGTGGCCAGCATTCTAAAAGAAAAGTTTTTACTGTGTGACAATACTTATGACCTGACTAGGTATGAAAGTATTTACATGTATATGTAGCTTTTCTTCGTTATACATAGGGTGCACATACTGTAGCATTTAATTACCTATGTTATATTTAAGATAAGATAAAGAAATTATTTTTTAATATATTTATTCTTTCTAAAATTGACTCCATTCTATTCCAGTGCGATACTGTTCTACTAATTTTGCTATTAGTTAGCGTAGATTCCATTTGCCTGAAGAAAATGTGAACTTACCCTAAGACAATAATACTCCTTATCGTTTGCGAATGAAGCGCCTAAAAGTTCAAACGCCTCGATCTTCTGCGCGCGACTGATGTCGGGTCGCGACGCTAGTATCTCTACCACGCCTGCTCTGGCGCGCTCGGCCGCGCACTGCAGGGGGGTCATACCTGGAATAAATTAAATATGAAAATAAGTACATAAAGTTTCCATGTTAGAAATGGACAAAATAAAAACACAGTTGCGTAAAGGACAGCTGGCTTGGGACCGGATTATTTATTTTATGAAATAATAAATGTACTTCACACATATTGGTACAAAATAGTTGGTAATTCAAACAATGCGATGAGACCATAACGCCGTGGTCAATATATATTTTATTATTAAAAGTTTCGTAACACATTCTTATCAATATGTATATTTTGTTATGTTTTCTATGTTCACTTTTTTTCTGTAGGCGTTATAGCTAGTTTCGTATGTAAGCTCATATTTTATCTTGTCTTTGTATTATTTGTTTGCAAAATACATTCACTGCGATGGAATGTGAAAATGATGAGACTGGCGCAATATCGAAGCCTAAATGACATATACCCAGCAGTGGGACACAACAAACTTTGTAATGGCATGTCAGAGGCATATACCCAGCAGTGGGACAAAACCGGCTGTAGATGATGATGATGATGATGATGGAATAGCAACATACCATTTTCATTAGTGAGTATTCTAGCCTTATGCTCCAGCAGAGCGCAGACCACGGTGCCGTGTCCGCACTCCGCTGCGAAGTGTAACGCTGTGGCGCCGCACAGAGCGCGCTCGTCCACACGCGCGCCGCTGTCTAGCAGGAATTGCACCTGGAATTATAAGAAACACTCTAAAGCTTGTAATAATATCATTTGACTATAATACACATAAGCAACACATAGACATGAAACTCACTACTTACAACCGAGAATTGTGTGTGTTTGTTAACAAAGTTTTGTTGCTAATATGTATAATTTTAATTTTAACTATTGTAACGTTAAATTTTATCATCAAAACTTATGCAGTACGCAGGTTATTTGCGTGTAAGCAAGACTCGACGGTCGGATTCGTGATACGGCTTGAGGTGTGTACTTACATCTTAGGTTTTTTTTTTAAATTTAGCTAAATTATAATGACTCTTAACGTATACACAATAAGTATGGTTTCTGCACTCACCACATCTAAATGCCCTTTATAAGCAGCGATCATCAAACAAGTATTGTTATACTTGTTGGCCTTATGAATGTCTGCGCCATGTCTGACCAGATATTTGACTATGTCCAGTCTTCCATCGAAGCAGGCGGCTCTGAGAGGTGTACTGAGGGTCTTAGTGGCATGGTTGACGTTGGCACCTGCTCGGACGAGGCGCTTTACGATGCCTAGGTGACCTGCCCCGGCGGCGCACCATAGAGCTGTTGCTCCTGAAAGAATAAAGAATTATGTTACCTAATACTAGTAGGTGCTCGCGGCTTCGCTCGCATTAAGAAGTTAAACTTGCATCCCCTATTTCACCTCTTTAAAAGTGGCATTTCCAAAATTCCTTTATTAGCGGATGCTTACATCATAACATTTACCTTCATCCCAAATTTCAGCTCAATCCGTCCAGTGGTTTGGGCTGTGCGTTGATAGATCACTATATCAGTCAGTCAGTCACCTTTGAGTTTTATATATTTAGATTGTGAGGGTAGAAGTTTTGAGAGTATGTATGTATGTGTTATATATATGGGAGGAAATGGATGGTGTCGCGAGATTTTTCTGTCGCCTCAAACTTTTATTAAATAAATGCTACATGAAGTTATTTGTTGATTCGTCTATTTAGCTATCAGGCATCAATGGAGCGACGTATTATTGTTATTTTTGTGTAGTGTTAGTATAAGTTTCCGAGAGTGATATATATAAGTAGCAGTCACTAGTAGACGGTATGAGATCGATAATGACGTGTTGACAAATTCACAAAATGTGTTTTTATGTTTGTTTACATGGTAGTTTTAAAGCAAAAAATTTGCAAAATTACGTTGCAAAAGGAATAAAATTGAACTATTCGTATGAAACACAACAATGCACTCTGCAAAAAGTGCAAACTGTAATCTTAATAGTGACTAATTTTATTTTATTGGCGACTTAATGTGGAATCACACCTACTACAAGAATACAAAGTGTTTGTTTTAATTTCAACGCGCGTACTCATCGCATTCTCTAGACATTCTACTCACGTTACTATGACATGTCATGTTCAGGGTGACCAGTTTAAAACATAATTTGAATAGGAGAATGACCGAATAATCACTTTCCGTTAACATTTGTGGTTTGATTATTCTGTTTCTGTAATTGATGTTCTATGAAAAATAACGGTAAATTTACGACCATAGATTATATTTATTTTTTTTACTTGAACGGGTTTGCACTTGACCATAGTTTACCTGATAGCAGGCAAAGGCTATGGCCTAAGATGGAGCGTGCTTACCCGATAAGAACCGATTCACTCTCGCTTTGAAGATCGCTGGATTATAGTGCGTGGGGAACAGAGAGTCAGGCAGGGAGTTCCACAACCTTGCGGTACGAACAATAAAGGTAGAAGCGTACCGTTTCGTGCGGGTCTTAGGAACTTCCACCATAAACCGGAATTTTCCACCATAATAAGTGACACAAACTAATCTAATCTCAACAAAACACGTGTGAAGCTGCGGGCATTCAAAAGCTCATATATTTTTTTAAATATTAACTTCGAAATCAACTATGATATTAAGTAAGTTATGTATCTTTTTTTTTTTCTTTATAGGTAATATATGGTTTTGAGTTCTTCTTTCAATATGGAAGAATATTAAAGTTTACAGTTTATTTAATATACTAACAGTAATGTACAATTGAACATATCGTATATTTTCATTCAGATAATAATTACAGGAGCAAACGCCTGATTTCATCACACGCATTAGCAGTCATCTTGTATGTTTACGCTCTCATCTCAAAAGTGTCACAAAGTCAATGTTAATTTTGTATATTCCTCACCCATGACACAAAAATTAAATATAAGTACTGCGGTGACACGAATTCCGAGATTATTTAATTATGAATCAGACACCTACATAAGTATATAAAAGTCTATTTGTAATCAAGCATGTTAATAACATGAGTAATCTAACACTGATTGTGAATATATAAATTTTCTGAGAAGAAATTTGCGGGACACTTCCGAAGAACAGTTTTGGCAACTCATCATACTTCTGTTTGAAAAAAAAAACGGAAACGTTGCTAATTACTAATTACTGGAAAAAGTTTGGAGAACAAACTGAACTAAACACAAAAAAATATTATCTCTAACTTTTAATAGTACAAACAGCGAGAGTGAAAAACATCTTATTGGAAAAGCGCGCTCTATCGTGGACTACAAATCATCAGGCTATTGCCATCGAGCAAACTGTCACTTTGCATTATTTAAATAAACACATATCTATTCAGCAAAAACACAAACATATTCGCACCATTAATCGCCAGAGAAATCCAAAAACTCATCGGGATTTCAGCAAAATGTACCATCTTGTGAAACTTGAAACTTCAGCAAAAAAGGAACAGTAAACATATTGCAATATAACAAAACAGCAAAGATAGGAGAAAACTACGATAAAACACAAATCACAATGCCTTTATCGTGACATTAAAATTAAAGAAAACCGCGACAAAAGACAATTGTCTTTATCGTTACATTAAAACTGATTATTTGCGGAAAAGATTGACAAAGATCACTATCACACAATCAAGAGTAAAACGCGAGATAAAAATAAAATTGGCGTAGCAAATAGCAAAACAGCGTGACGTAACAATACCTCTAGATGAACGCATCGTGTACTAATCAGGAACAGTAGTAAATAATCACACAATCTGTAGCATCACACGAGTACTGTACTGTGATATATCACACAGATTTTATAAATTCACTGGAATCGTCTGTACTGTGGCACTGGCACTCACGAATATATTTTTTGATAAAAATTTGGTCAGAAAACAATCGTATGTAAATTTGGGTCTGAGATATAGTAGTTGGTGGGCAATTTGATTGATTCATCAGTTCCCAGATATGCTTACTATTATAACAACATACAATTGAAAGAAACAAAAATCACAAAACATAGCAGTAGCGTGTACGATTTGTCCAACAATTTGTTCACAGCTGTTTTACTAGTAGTCACTGAGCTTAATTTACTACGTACATTAAGTTCAATGACTACTACGTACTTAATTTACTTCGTACATTAAGTTCAATGACTACTACGTACTTAATTTACTACGTACATTACGTTCAATGACTACTACGTACTTAATGTACGTAGTACATTAAGCTCAATGCTAGTAGTAAATATTTTTAATTATGTTTGGTCACTTGCTCTGCTATTTATCACTAAGGACCAATCTTGTTTTTTGATTCCTATTTTTGGTAAATAAACATAAAATAAACACGCATTTTCGAAAGTGTATGTGTGTTGTTTTAATTTCCGAACTGAACTACAGAATGCTTTATTTAAACTGCATTTATAAGTAAAAGTATTTCAGACCCAAATTTAACAGGCATGCTACTTATTATTCCAACAAAAGACGGGTGAAACCGCGTGGTGAAGCTACAAAGAAATTAATTAATCAAATGATATAATAAAGAGCAGCCCACCGACTGTGCGCGCAAAGCAATGCCAAAAACGCTAAATGAATTTATAAATCCGTACGCAATCGAGATAAATCATAAGAGTCGGGAAACAAAGAACTTTCTGGACGCAAGCCAGGGCGTCATCAAAGTTCCATGTACCCGCTTTCCTTTGTATGTAAACTTTGGGGGCTAAAAATATCCGCCACGCTTGCAGCGCCGATGGAAAACGACGAAAAACCGAGTCAATGCGCTTCGGAGACAGATCTGTCTTTGTTGCGATTGGTACGATAAAGCTTTGTGTACATATGTAGATCAATAGAATCTCTATGACTTCTGAACATTTTCTGCATATTTGCTGTAGAACAATTAAGTATTAACACAATCCTGAAAAAAAAAACTTTCAGAAGACTTGATAACCTCCTTTTTTGGAAGTCGGTTAATAAAGAAAGACTTCAGATGTGGATTTAATACGACATAACAAATGTATTCAAGTTTCAAATGTCTAAAATCAGATGTTGGGGCGTAAGAATTATCTCTAAACTAATGGATGCCAGCAGCTTCGCTCGCGTGTTTTAATTTAAAAAATATATTAATCTATAGACCTATAAATAAAAAAACGTGATGATCCATCCCTCCTTTACAGGAAAGGAGAAACAAACATCAACAAACTCACAAAGAAAATCAGCGGACGATGCTATAACATTGAACTAAGTAGACCTTGGTACGCAATCTTGAAACGTAGTTTCGTGCAATGCGCACATTACATTTACAAGCCTTTTGCAATTAACTGATTGTTTTCGCAATGAATATAAAGAACTGTTGAGCATCCTGCATAATATTTAACAGAGCTTAGGTTTTTTATACCTGAAGTTTATTTTTACAAATCCTTGACGATTTATATACAGGTAATTAGGTTTCGCTTAATCATTATTTTTAATCGTTCTAGTACTGGTGTTTGCCAGAGAGTTTGTTGAATTTTCTTTGTCGTAAATTTATTGAATTCTCAGGGAAACATAGCAGTGTCTGAGCTTGGACATTTATAAAATCACAAACTAGCAAGTATTACTGATACTTGCTAGTTTGTGATTTTAATAAGCCTTATAACATAATACAAGCAAATAAAAATAAATATTCCGGACATTGCACACAGCGCTATCTAGCCCCACACTAAGCAAACGCTTGTTTCGTGGGTACTAGATAACGGATATAATACTTAATTTTTTTTTAAAATACATACTTATTATACATAGAATCGACCTGACTCAACACAAGCAATTAAACATAATTACGTGTCTTGCGGGAATCGAACCCGCAACCCTAGATTAGAATGCAGAGCCACTACCAACTATACTAACAGGCCAGTCAATGCCAGTGTGTGTAGTGCTCAGATTTCAGTCACATTGTTTACGGTTGTGAGAAGAATGCTCTAGATTTTTATTTATCGAAATATTTCCGTGTACGCGACCGTTGCCAAACACGCTCCGTGCTATAGGTGTATTTAGCACAAAATATGGGGTATTGCGACTTGCAATACTTTCGTTCTGTTTGTGTAATAATAACATGTAAACTTTGTTTTTAAAACATGCTCAGTGAAATAAAGATAATATCAATGATCGGTTGCCTTTTGGTCTTTGGTTATTCAAATATATGGTATCTCTTGTAAGTTAATTCTATTTGGCCCATAGACCGACATGTCTTTAAAGCAGCCTTTATCACTATCGGGTTCCTAATAAATCACAATGTTTTCCAATTATTTTTATCTGTTAATTCTTCATGCTCAAACGGTTAAACCAATTAGGATCAAATTTGGCATAGAGGTAGATCAGGCACTGGATTAATACTTATTTTTAACGTGGATAATGACGAAGTTCGTACAAACTTATCTACTTGAAATAGTAAAAGGAAAATATGTTTATTTGCCATTTGAAAACTTAACCTACAATAAAAAGACTAGTTATAGCTGTCTTGTACTTCCATGAAAAAGACATACCTTCAATAACATATTCATCGAACTTGACAGTGCCTTCTGTCTCGAGCCGCACGGGCGGGCGGAACTTCTCCAGCAGGATGCGGACAGCGCCCTCGCGCCCGTGCCGCGACGCTGCGATCAGTGGCGTGCACTGCACACCCTCGAAACGAACATCCTGGGGACCAAGGATAAGGGTTAATATTATAATGAACACATCATTTTCTTCACAATTATTATTATTTATTATTAAGAGCACATTGTATTGTCCCATTGTTGGGCAAAGGCCTCCCTACCCTCTTTCCACTTTTCTCTGTCTAGTGCTATTGTATTCCAGTCTGGTTGGTGTTTATCCAGGTCGTCCCTCCATCGCTTTCTGGGTCTGCCGCGACGTCTTTTATGTGTTGGTGACCATTGCGTCGTTGTTTTTGCCCAGAGGTGGTCGGGCATGCGGCAGACGTACACAAACACAACAGAAACTTATGCATCAAATTATAATAATTTCAGAACTCTTTGTACAAAATCAAAAATCTCGCAGACTTGCTCACGTTTAAGATTTGGAGGATTCATAGTGTGTACACCGCTACAGTCATATAAAGAGCTGGTTCTAGTTCAGTACTGATATGCTCCACTAGAGTCCGTACAACATAACTTTGCGCGCGACTGGCGGCAGCACTTATGCCAAGAATTGGCCTCTCATCAAATTGCAATCAGAACATTTTAGTTCTAATTTTATCCGCGCGCAGAGTTATCTTGCTTGAACTCTATCACTCAATCAATATTGCTTTTTTTTTTACTAAAACAGGTTTGCACTTGACCATACTTGCTTGTGCAGGTGTCACTTCTGCCTGCTGATTTAATGCCTAACTAACATTAAGAGAACTTGAATGTTGGTATAAATCAACATTGTACTCAAAAGAAAAACCAATTTGATAATAAACAAATAAAATTACTAGGCATCATAATGTCTCATGCAGCAGAAAATAATTTGCAATAGTAACTAGGTAAGTAGTTGTTTAGTTCAGTAGTAATTTAGTCCAACTTTAAAAACCTTAACTCTAGGAGTAATAGTAAATGGAATGGATAATTATCATGATGATGTAAACATCAGGTACTTAGTTTTATTAAATTGGATTAAACAAACAGATTAGGTTAGTTACATATCACATTTACTTTAAGCTTAAACACCTACATAAATGAACAAAAATAATTGGTTTCCTCACAATTTCACTTTTCCAAAAATGCTCAAAGCACATGTGACACAGTTACAAAAGCACAATAACACCTGTCTCTCTAACACAGATACTAGTTCTATTTGTAAGCAACAACAAAAGGTAGGCAGTTCTCAGAAACATGACTAGTTCACTGACATGTCGTTCAACTCATTATAGTAGGTATTTCTTATATATTTATGACTCATTATATATTTTATTTACCTTATTATACTGTTTGTTAAGCCATGTCACATGCTCTTAGGGTGGTTTGAAAACTCTTGACACCAGAGTTGGCCTCTCTCATTTGATAAGAAGTAGGTATTCCAAACAAACAATTGTTAATAACACTTTTGAGATATTTTTTAAAAGGTAAATATATCCGTATGTAATGTAGGTGCACAATAAAAAATGTTAAACCATGTTAGAGACCCCTGAGGCCACTTAGAAACTCACTCCTAAAAACTAGAAGTACCTATTTTTAGCTAATTAAGGCCAAATTAGGTAAATGAGTGTTTGACTTTTAATTAGATTTCAGTAACTATAATTTCGATGAATTTAGAATATAATTATTTTACTGATCATATAATTAAAGATACATACACATGATTTATTTGTTGTAGACGTGATCGAAGTTGTAGACATACACATGATTTATTTATTGTAAGATAACTGTGGTTGTAGTTGCATCTATTGCTTTTCAGATTTAAAAAATACCTAATGTGTCTAGGATTGGAGAATTTGAACATACAAAATTCTATCAAAATCAGTTTAGCTATTTGTTTATAAGATTTATAAACACTACTGAGTAAGTAAACAAGTAGTTTTATAATAAAATTCTAATTACTTGCAAGGTTAGTGATTATGACAATGAACTCAATATAAAAATTACTTTATACATTTTTCAAACTCAAACTTTTAAATGCAGCAAAACTTACACTTTATGCTGAATGTTTTCTGTAAGACATTAACTACTTTTTATGCATAAATTAATATATCATGTACTTTAGTTTACTCCAAAACATTTAAATATCAATAAAACTACTACTTTTTTACAATTTATAGGCTCACACTTGACTCCAACTCGCCTGATGGTAAGCAACATATTTCTTTTTCTCCAAGCTTTTCTATAGTTTTTGTTTAGTCTTGACTATAGTTGTAGTAAACAAGTCAGTTTACACTTTAACTTTAAAGAATTTTCTATTTTATAGTTTAACAACTCACTGGGACAATACAATTCAATGATATACCTAGCTATCTTATTTACAATGCCCGTACACTGTACATAATTTCTTGTGTTGAGTCTGGTTGTTTGTATGTATAATAAGTATGTATTTACAAAAGAAAAGTATATAAGTATTATATCCGTTATCTAGTACCCACGACACAAGCATATGATTAGTGTGGGGCTAGAGGGCGCTGTGTGCAATGTCCCAAAATATTTATTATATTTATTATTATTATTATTTTATTATTTATTTTATTTACTGAACAAAACATTATATTCTTGTCTTATATCTATAATGATTAGGTACACTAACATAGATATTTCAAGTCAAAAAACTTTGTAGTCATTTTCCCATTCACTATAAATAATTGAACTGATAACCTCAGCCCAGCACCATTGATAACATATTATACAGAATACAACATAGCAGCTTTCTTGCATAATAGCACAACATTCTTACACTGTTGTACTTATGTTTCAAACAAGTCCAACAGATATTTATATGATGAAAATGTTTACATAGGTAATTAAGTAGGTACACTAGTTTGTACACGCTTTCCTATTGATGTACGCTAACAGATCCACTAGTCATTCGAGCGAATACATCAAACGTAGCGAATCTGTACGACGAAATGTACCAAGGTTAATCATATAATAAACACACAGTTACAACTACGCGTCGCGAAACGCACAAAAAACAATTAATAAAGCACAAGCTAGCGTCTAACGCGCAAAAGGTAACGCACAGACAGATTTGTACGATAAAAATAGATTATACATCGTGACTGCTCAGTAAAAGATGACATCCAAAATAATCATAAAAAATAACGGTACATTTAAGTTATGCGAAATCACTTACGCTGTTCAATATATCGTCTATTTCGTCTGTGTTTTTCTCATACAGCAACGCGTAGAGGGTGAGAGACATGCCATCCCTGGCCGCAAAAAACACCCTCTCTCGAAGATTACTGCTCACATCATCCAGCATCACCTTGTACTCCATGATTACACCGAACTTTTTCAGAATATATGGAGCATACACAGGTTTACTTTCACACACTCAATGTGCACGTCTTGTCTTTGAAAATTAGTTAAAATAATAAATATTCAATAATCAGCTGCTACAAAGCAAAGCAAATCACTTTTGCGAATGAAATGAAAATGGTTGATGGTTGAAAGGAAAATGAACCGAATTGACAGCAACAAAACATGACATTGATAATTACATTGGCATGTCCTAGTGTTGCATGAAACTTAAAAAATCGGTTATTTCCGAAAATCAATTTTCCAAATGTATTTAGGTAAGACATTTTATATTACAAACTTGTAATATAAACTTCAAACAAACAGTCTGCTAACAAACTTGAAAACTCAAAAGATGTTAGTGGCTACTGCATTTAAAATGCATCTTGCACCGAGCCAATACAATGGCAATATTCATGCCACGTCTGTCCAAAGTGGAATTTTTGGACCAATCATCGGACAGCATTTTCACTTTCATTTCACGGATTTAATCTGTTTACTGTTTATCTTGTATCTCTTTCTTGTAACAAATAGTTATAATAGAGGTGTCTCTTTCAAAAGCTTAAATTTTTATTGTATAGTGACGTGGGCTTCCAAATATTGGAATTGTGTTTTTTTGCCATTATTTATTTGATTTTGACGTGTAACCTATTGCTTTCCTTTTATTTACAAAGAATTTACTAAAAATCTACTGAATTTTCTTGTAAAAATGTCGAGCGGTCAATGGGAAGTCGTTGGAAAAAGCAAGAAGTCTCAAAATGGCAAGGTAAAAAGTAAAGAAGATGAGAAAAAGGCTGTGAAAAATGGACCCAAACTCGAAGACGTCGGTAAGTTGATCTACTTTCGTGTCCAACCTGCAAGATCATCATTTTAGCGTAAAGTTCTCTCCGGATGTATATATAGATGTATGTATGTTTATTCCACGGGCTTATTTATGAATCACAGAAGCGTAACGAACCGGCCATAACCTAGGTTAAGATCTGGGTGTAGCTATTTGGAACCCCTATAATTGCTTATTCCTGTTTCAAAATGATACATGCTTTGCTCTCAATATGGTTAGCAAAACAATAACTGAATATTCCTTTCATTAAACCAAAACTCATATTGCGTAAAGGATAAAAAAATATAATTGAAACATAGTCACACAACACAAGATTTTGTAACGTTTTCTTTTTATTTCAGTGCCCAACTCCCAAATCAAATCTTTCTACTCTGGAATGGAGATAGATGATGATAAAAAACCAGCCAACAAAAAAAAGGAGGGTGATAAGAAAAATAAAAATAAACAGGGAAAGAAGGAGCCAGCTAAACCTAAGCCCCCAACCACTATTGAAGGATCTTTACAGGCTGTAAGTGTTTACATTTATAAATATAATCTTCTATTTTTTTATTTCTAGTACCCATGACACAAGTGTTTGCTTAGTGTGGGGCTAGATGGCGCTGTGTGCCATGTCCCGGTTATTTTTTTTAATTGTTTTTATTTATTCAGTATATTAATTATTTAGTAAAATATAAATTTAACTAATTTACTGTTAAGACATGTACCTACCCTGTATGTGTCCAGTATTAATTGTACATAATGTAGTTAATAGCGTGTTTTACAGTAAAATTAACATATTAATATACTAGCAAACTTACCATTTAGTAGCTTAACTTTTTTAGATCCATGACTTACCTATATAATGTAATAAGTTACATTATCATGAGTCATAGATAATATAACTTAATATAACTTTAACCAAAATACATACTTCAAAATAAGATACCTGTATTTATTGCACACATTAATCTGGGCTTAAAGTAATATACCTGTGTTAAACGACAGTCTAATCTATTTCCACACAAAATTTGATCCAAATCATGTCAGCTTTGTTGAATGTCAGCTCAGTCAGTTTTCATATTGAAAAGTTTTTTTACATAATTCTCTAAGGTATTTTAACTAATGTTTGTTTAGTCATTTAGTAATTATCTTTCCAAAGTTTGATGCTGCAAGTCAGTGTAATCTAAATAGGCCACATGTTAATTCTTGAGTAGCCTAAGTTTTCACTAACATTTTGCTCCACATTTCCGATCATATTTACAAAATTGAAGTTAGTAGTAGCTATAAGCTAATGCTTAAAGGAAGTGATCACTAATCAACAAACCACTAGTAATTATAATTCTAAGGAGAGGGTGATGAGCCCTGCACAGACTTCCCACTTGGGCATTTTGTGCATTTCCCCCATTTCTGCCTAACCCAGCCAGCCAAGCTCCTTGAAATAACGGAGCACAGCCTTGGTTTGCTGGCATACTAGTTCCACTCCTACTCCTGACGCCGCAGGAATTTTTGTCAATAAGTCACTATTTTTATAAAGTTTATAAGTAGTAGTATAAATTTAAATATAACTATATATATAACTACTATGATAGTATAATGGTAAATATATAAGTAACTAAAGTTATCTTAGCAACTTAAATGTAGTTATTGCATTAACTGTAAACTGTAACTTTTAACTGTCTGACCTAGATTCCTCGAAATTACTTTCCTGAAGTTATATAAACTTAGTAACAGTTGAGTAATTTTGTTGCATATTCATAAAGTTTGCAATTATTCTGCTTATGTAATAGTTTTTATCTTGGTTTAAAAACCTACTAAATGTATTATTTGAATGAAGATAATCTATATCATTTTGGTCTGTGGTCTTTCAATGGTATGGAAGGATTTTATAAAAATGGTACTGCACATATTATCTTCAAACACAAATAGACCAGTTTAGGTAAAATTTTGTGTGATTTTCTTTACTTAGGCTTTTCAGTGGGCTAGATTAATAAAGTGTGCTTATGTAATTAGCCCTTGCTAGCCCTAGCTCACCTCAATTAATAAAAACTTATTGAGATACCTCATTGTCTAATGTATCTTTTATTAGATTAATTAACTTTCCTTAAATGTTTATTATCTAGTCTAGAAGACTGCCTCTTTATGTTTTAAAAAGTAATTTATTTAAATCAGTTTAAAATAACTTAAACTAATGTAATTCATTAAAACTATGTGTTAGATACATGATGACTAAAATCTAAGTGCTTAATTCACCTTAACAATTATAATCCAGCTCATGTTTCACGCTGCGGTAGGTGAGATTCCTTGAATGCGCTCGGTATGTCTTAGTCATCACTACGTTCGCGATTAGACAAAGACAAATGAGGCATTGAGACGCATCCATTTCAGAAATAAAAATTTTTGTTTATCAAAAACATTGATTAATTACAGATCGACCCAACAGAACTGGCTAGCATCATCACATCAAACAAAGTCCGTTTCTCCAACGCACCTCTAGTATGGCTGAAGGAAGTCGCCACATTCCTAAACGCAAAGACCCAGATAGACGTGGAAGATCCTACATTTGCAAACTACCCTCCTTTGTATCCAATGAGCGCTGTGCCCATAGACATAAGGGCTATTTTGGAACCTGTATTGCAAGATGCAGGGAAGGCGAATACTCAGCTGTTCTTTGATGTTACGCTCACAGCGGTGGCTAATGATATGAGCAGAGGTAAGCATGTCAGATTTTTAAATTTATTAATACATATGCCGAAATTAATAATGACTGATTGTACAGACAGACAACTTTATACACATTTCTATACCTTGACTGTCCATTATTCTTTTACATTTGTAACACACATTATGTTTCTGAGTATGAGCAGTGAATTTATTTTTTTCCGTTTTGTGAAACCTTTTTCTTGAAAATTCTGGTGCACATATATTTGTATAAACTGTGTCTTGTTGTTTTTTATATTACACATAAAAAAAATGTATCATAAATATGTTCGCTTATTGAGTTCGAGATGTATCAGCTACCTATTTATTTTTTTAATGTCCAACAGGAAACTCATATTGTCCTCCTGTAAAAGTTTCAAATGGTGTACTAACAAGTCCAATTAGAATTATGTTAGAATGACTACAAAATCATTACAAGATAAATATTTCGTTAAATTTGTTATCGCACAAGTCTTAGAACAATGAATACTCACTAAGATTTTCTTGAGCAAAATGGTTTAATGGACCAAGCGGCCCATGACGTCTTTACAGACCACTCATATCGATGTCATAACGACACCTGATATGACGAGAAATAAGCCTTTCACCTTTTCTCGCCGCTCGTAATTATTTAGCTTATTTCATATCAAGTTTGGAATAATGAAATGAAATCATTTATTGATTGCCAACATGTCAAGTCACATTCACAACCTTAATTAATAAAATTAGGGGGAATCACATTTCAAATTCGCTTTGTCAAATTTTTTATACTAAATAAATTTGGAAACAATAATAATCAATAATTCTTAAATCAACATTAATTCATTCATTGTATTAATATTCTCAGCCTGAAAGGGGCGTCGTCAATTTGTATAATTTAAAAAGGTATAAAAGGTAATATGTAGGTATGTCATGAGTCTCTAGAAACAAAATTGTTTGTCTTCACCATCATAAATAATATTCCCTAAAAAAATACAAGCTTAAAAAACCCACTGTATTTATTATCACCAGGTCAAAACGTGAACGGCCACCGCATCCTGCTCCAGATGCTAGCACACGAGTACCCAGAGTTCTGCGTGGCGTCCGTTCAGAAGTCTGCGAGCCTGCGCAACTCGTACCAGAACCGACCACCCATCGGCCTCACGCTGCTGTGGGCCTTCGGACAGGGCGGGCTTAAAGACTTCGGTGTCGGGATGAAAGGTACAAAATAACAAATGTTAGCAAATATCACACACTTTACCAGAAGCTGTATTTCCTGCGAACTACAATCCAGGGGTCTTCAAATCTCAGAGCTAATAGGTATCTTCTAGGTAAGCGTGTTACACCCTAGGCAGGCAGGCTGTAGTCAAACGCAAACCATTCCCAAGTAAAAAAAAAAAAATATTAGATAAACACACGCTTATCCCAGCCGAAAGAGTCGAAGGTTCGGCCGATCTGACGTAGGCTGAACTAAAATTAACGTTTATACTGATTTGCTATATTTTCTTGAATAATAAATAGGGATTTAACTTAATGAAAGACAGTCTCCTACTTTTATACGCAAAAACTAAAAAAAATTAGGTTACTATTGTCCAATAAAACGTTAATCTATCTATCTACCGCCTATCAAACGAACATTGTATCAAATTTGAAAATGCGTCGACAACTCATATAAAGTCTATGTAGAACCTATACAGCTAGAAATATCTTTCAATCCCTTATCAGTTACTTTTGACATCCCTCAAGGTAAGAGATAACCTTTTTATCACAGTGTAGGCCAGGTGTGTGAATATAGTGTAATGGTATTTAAGAATAGTAATCCTACTCGTATTTGAGACATAAGTAAGGATAAAATATGATAATAATGTATTAATATTTCTTACGGTGTCCTATTTGAGGTTTTTGAGATTTGAGTTTATATCTAGCAGAGTCAGTTTTTTTTATCGTATGAGAGTGGCTGACTCTAGTGTCAATTGCTTTAGTATCAGATAGATAGCATTATAGATTTTTTAACAGTGTCAGTTTAATTGAGTACTTATGTGCATTATTGTTTTGTGAAGTTTTAAAATCAGTGGTTTTTTTTAGTTAAATTGCATCAATTTACTTTGGGCGGAAATAGAAATGTATTTCCTTGCTATACTTTTGTTAAAGCGGCGTCTGTACCCCATTAATAAATGTTTGCTGCCTTATAAGAGCTATAGCAAAAATCTTCAATAAATAATCCCTACCCATAGTTAACCTCTTTTTTGTTTCAGCCTGGCAAGAACTATTTCTACCAATCCTTGATCTCAAGAACTACTCGAAATACGTAGTTACTTACTTGTCCAAGCTGCTTGACCGACACAGCAAGATGGATGCCAAGGTCAGCCAGGATCAGCTGTTTGCCATGTTTGATATGGTCAATAGCAAAAAGAATGGACTGTCCAAGGAATTGGCGGGGGAATTGATTGATCAGATGAGCAAGTATAAGGTAAGTTTTGTTTTATAAGATAAGATAAAGATAAAGATATTTTATTTGCCAAAAAACACTGGTACAATCACAAAAATATTAACGTATTACTAAATATTACGTATTTTATTCATCTTAAAATGAAACTCTGGAGAAATATGTAGTGTTTTTCCGCTGCGGAAAAAAAAAACACTACATATAAAACATTTTATATGTTTATTAATATTTTAGGCATATTAATGCATAAGAGTTATTTTCAAAAGCAATAAAATTTAAGTATGACCTACTAATTTTGTCTTGTTCTTAAAACTCCTTGTATTGTTCCCAGGACCTATTCTTCGCCCGCTGCGGCAACAAACTCCAAGTGACCTTCAACCAGATAATGAAGCGGCTCCCGAACCAGTACCTCTCGGGTCCCACCCTGGACGCGTACCACCGAGTCATCGTGCAGTGCCTGGTGGACTGCCTGGAGCGGGACGACTCCTGCAACGCCACCTGGAGGCAGCTCTTCAATCGATGCACTAAACAGTCTGCCACGCTTATTGATTATATTGGTAAGTGAGAATATTATAGCTACCTATAATATCTAATGGTCTTGCCTATCAACACACATACTAATGCAAAAGTTTGTGAGTGTGTGCGTGTGTTTATTTCATTTTCACACTCAGAGGGAGCCACTACTAGTGTCTAAAAAGCAATATCTATTAATAATAAAATATTGCATTTTTAGACCACTCACTTTATGACAATCATTTAAGTAAAAAATATGAAAGTTTATCTGACAAATTTGGCCAAATGCTTGTTGCAAGAGATTTTTGGTATGGTAATTAGAGCCCCCAGAGTGACAGACTACTTTTTTAAACAAGCGAAACCACAGGCATCCGCTAGCTACTTAAAACATTTGTATTTTATTTAACATTAAAATTAGTTACATTAAATTTATGTAACTATATGAATACTTTACACCCATATCATAGTTATGAATGAAAATAACATAATGACTAGGTATAATAAGTATAATTCTTATCAAAATAACAAACTAAACAATACCATTTTTATCTAAACCAGTTATAACCATGTATTTCTATTCCAGACAGTAACTGGGAAGAAGTGAGTCCGAAACTCAAGCTAAAGTCATTGAAGGCGAGTGTTATTGAATACAAAGAGGTCAGCGTTGAAGCACTCAAAGGCAAGAAGAAGGACGAAACCGTCGAGAGAACTAACAAGATATGCCAGGTCAGTCTTACATTGGTTAATTTGTATTTAAAAAAAATTAGATACTGTAAAAATAGTGAATCTGTATAGCTGCCTCTAAAAGTGGTATTTTTTACAAAATGGACATAATTTCTTTGTAAGATTATTCGTAGTAATATTATATAACTATTTTTAAAATGGACGTTCGTAGTTCTTTCTGATTATTATTATATTTTTTATACGAAAACCGATACTTATTAAAAAACCGGAAAGCTCCGATCATTGACTTGACACGCGTACGCTACGTGTCACATCCCTATCGAGCTTTTTAATTTTATTGCCTGCTACAAAATAAAGTAGCTATAATAGGTAGCATTTTTTATTTCTTCTGAATCTCTTGTTGAACGACAAACTGAATGCATTCTATTTTATCCTAAATATGTACATATATGAATACCTTTTATTTTTGAAAGTAATTTATATTATGACCAGGATTAGCTTACCACTCACCACTGTAAGCGCAGTATCTGAGCAGTATATGTATTATTTTTGAGTAATAATGAAAGTCAAGAATCACGTTAGTCCGTAGGTATTAGCTTATTTGAATACTTTAAACAGCAACACTGAGGCGACTGTCAGTTCAAAAAATCGACTCTCGAAGGCGGACATATTTTCTGTAATTTTCCACAGAAAAACGATCGAAATAACGAAAGTAAAAGCTTTTTTCTCATCAATTTCTTAAGTCTTCCAAAAGTGTAGTAAAGGTAAATTATATTCTGCATTTATTTTGTGTAAGTGTTGGTGTGTTTGGGTGAGATTTCTCATAATGGGCGAAAGCTTCTGAAGCGCAAATTGGAGCCTCGAGTGTCTTTATTATGCGTATCTGCCAGCAAACGAATACGAAACAAGAAAAACCACTTTTTATTCTGCGCGCAGTGTCGATTCGGGCGCGGTTAACAGTACATTTTGATGTGTGACGCCCGTTACTCCGCGGGTGGTGATAGCACTTCTCGTGCATATTCGTAGTGATTTAGTTTTTGTAGAGGTCAGAGCCAGGTAAAGGTTAATTGTCTCGTTTAAACGCTAAATACTTCCTCACGAGCAGCAGAGAAGTACCTAAGTCTTGCAATACGTAGCGCAGATTTTTCCTTGAAGCTACAACATTCATTGTTCTATACTAATTATTAAACGAGCCAGTTACACCTATTTTATGTCAATAAATAAAATTTTTCCTTCAAAACCTAAATTCTTCTCTAAATAGGTGAAAACATGTCATTTTCCTTATTTAAACAGCAACAGTAGGTTGCTTTGCACTTTCTTTTTTCTTATTTGTATGTCAAGATGTGTAGGTAGGGCATAATATGTAGTGTAGTTTCACCTTGAGTAAAGTTCTACACTATCATGTCATAAAGATTATAATTAGGTATCAGGTATAAATAATCTTCTGTAAATATTTTATTGCCCTAGAGTTAGTCATGACTTAAGTGTATTCTCATAGTAAAAGTTTTTAATGTTTTGATTTTAGTTAAACTAGAAACTACCTTTTATGCCAGGTTTATTGGATCTCTTTTTCTGAGAGATTGTAATTTATTGAAAATTAACACATTGTTGCTCCTCCTCTACTTCCAATATTTAGTTTGGTTTTATAAAGCATACTGTGTTACAGAGCAATTATGATATTGGGTATTCTTCTTCTTATCAAATGAGAGTGGCCAACTCTGGTGTCGAGAGTTTTATCAGGCCTAAGGGCCTCTGACTTGGCTTAACGAGATGAACAGGGTATTTGAAGGTTGGAAGAGATATTTAGGAAAGAATATGAGTAAAGCTTCAGACCGCTATTAAATAATATAGAATTATCATCATACTTTTTGTTGCAGGATATTCTAGACAGGATGACCAGCTCTAGAAGGTTCCCTTGGCTGTGGGCCAGCTTCTTCCTTCTTGTTGGCATCGCGGGTCTCGTCACATATGATGTGTCTCGGGTCAACGGAAACTTCCCCAGTAAGTATCATTTTATTTACATCATTATTTGTATTAGTACTTTTTAATATTATATGAGAACTATGAGGCAGTCAAAAAGCACTCCAAATGATTTTTGTAGTACTATACCTAACACTTTGTTTGCCAGTTACTCTGTATAAACTTGCCTTGATATATTTTATTATACCTTTATTTACTTTGGGTATAAAAACTTATGAATATAATGTTTCTATTTGTTACATATTATGTTTTCATATTTTTACATTCTCTATTATCAGATTTAATTGTAATTTGGCTGTTGAGATCTTTTAATTAGTCTTGACACAGGTGGCTAAATAAAATACAGCTGTACCATACTGTGTTTACCTGTTGCTTTTGTGGTTTGTATGCCATCTGAAATTGTATATCCCACATCCTACCTATGTATTACAAGCCACAATATAACCTCTACCATCTGCAAGTTAGTATTACATACTTGATTTGTTGAATGCCACACCATAATAGCCCTTAATCCTATCAGTTTTAGTAATTATGCAACTTGACATTTTCAGTGTTCAAAATGTTATCTAAACAGTCAATCTGTTTTGGAGCAGGGTGACTGATACACAAAGTAGCTCATCAAACATAACACAGTTACATAAATAAACACATATGTACCAAACTTACAATGCTCCCTTTTGTTGTGGGGGTTAACCAGAGCATTCTTGTTAGATGTGCTAACCATACAATCTTGTAATGCACCCACTCTACCACACTCAACATATGTTATTGTTTACAATGTTACACACACACATTTACCTCACAAGTAGCATTACTCGGATTTCATTAAACATCCTCTATTTAACCCACAGGCATACATTATATGATTCATATTTGCCAAAATTGTATTTGTTTTCATCAAACTGTGATCTCACTTCACTGAGTCAACAAAAGTCAAAACTTTTTTTGTAGCATATGAGAAAATCTAAAAACATATTTTAAAGAGTTTCACGCAAGCATAATTTTAGTACAAATTGTTATGAGTATAGTATTGTACAGTACCTAGTAAGTAAAAACTAAAAAAGGTCAAGATATACATTATAGTTCCAATGTTAGGTATCTAAATAAATCTCTCCTACATACCTATTGTTACCTATGTTTGACATGTTTTTAATAAATTCAATTTGACGAGATATTGTAATTTGTGTAGCATATTCTATGATATTAGTACTTATACCTATGTTACAACTTTACATTATCAATAAAGATTCTTTATCTTTATAAGTTTTGTGTACTTACTGAATCTTATTAAATTGTTCTCTTTTTTCGTATTGAGTTTTATGTATGAAATTCATAGACTGCACATTAAACAAAATAACACATTGTATCCATGTAACACTACATGTGCTAATTATAAATGGTAACAGCATTAGATAAGCACGTTAGAAAGTAATATTGCACTGAATGACCCTTTATAACTGTTTCTTATCAGCAACATAGTTGGAGGTGATAGGTTTTGATACTGTGTTTCATTTTAATGATGATAAAACTGAGCAAACTTGAAAATTACATTGAGCAAACAATGCAAACATAATATATTGTTTCTTAATATTACTGTTACTATACAGTCACTGCCATAAAGCCTACTTTAATCTAAGATAAAAAATAATCTGTGTTAATCTTAACTTTTGTCATACCCAAATGCTTTCATGTCCTTTATCTTGATATCCTAGATCTTTACTAATTTACTATAGACATCTTTAGTTACTAAATTACAAATTGAACATAATTAATATCTCGTTTCCAGAGAGTGCAACAGGCAAGCTATTCAAGGACCTTGGCATCCTGGAGCACAGTCAGAAGGCTTGGCAGAAGACCCTGTCTACATCAGCACGAGGCTACCTATGGGTGGAAACCAACGCTCCCATATACTACACCCAAACAGTTGAAGTTCTAGCACCATACTCTCAACTATCCAAAGATGCCATCATCGTAGCGGGGAAGAAACTGGCAATATTCTACAGCAACATAAAGGACTATGTTGTAGAGAAGACACCAGTAGTCGTGGCCACTATAGAGCAGTATGCACCAGGATTGGTCGGAAACATACAGAGTTACTCTGCAACGGGATACGAAACTGTCAAGAAGTATTCAAGCGACTATTATCAGTTGACCGCTGATTATTTGAAGACTAAAGTTTTTGTGTGAGTACATTTTTTTGCCCTTTTATACGCTATAAAAACACTTTCTCCTTTGGCGGTGTTTGTTTTTTCGTGTTGATGGTTTATTTTTAAAGTAATTGAGTGATAAAGACCCATTTATTTGTTTTGGTGGCTGATAATGTGATATCTTGTTACAATGTTATTATATGCTATGCTTCGTAATTTGTGTTTCAACAGAATTAATTTAATTTCCACTGGCAATTACATTAAGAACAGTTATTTTACCAATGGTATTTTGTGTTTCAAATAACAGTAAGTATTTTATTGGTTGGCATATTATTGTACACACAAAAGGTTAAATTTCTATGGGCCTAACAAATCGATCTAAATCTTTAGTAACAAGCCTGTGACGAATCGTCGCTATTTATCACTGTATTGTACTCGAATTCGCGTGTCGCGAAAAATCACACATACAAAGTATGTTCCATGTTATTGTTCTTGCACAGTTACAACTTGAATGTTAATGTTGTATTCATATTTATTTATTTATTTATTTATTTACAGACACAAAAACAACTTACAAACTAAAACTTATAATAAAATACAAACTTAACCTTATATATGATTTTTTTTTAAATTTATAAGTAACTATTGTGTACAACTTTCAATATTGAAGCTCTTTGTTTGCGTCAATGTCTTTCTCTTCTCTATAGAGCTTGTGTACGTCAACGTGTGTGTTTATAATTCATGTTTAAACAGCTGAATCGATTAACTTAGATGGAATTGATTAAATCTTGATTAATACTGGCTGCTATCCTGGTTTGACTCTGGTCAGCATTATACATACCATAATTTATTTTAACCACGATTTCTCTCCATTCCAGTGGTGACTGGGCCCCTGAGATCCTGCAGAACCGGACACAGTCTGCCCTGAACGTGACCAGGTTCCATGTCTCCACATACTTCCACTGGTTCCGGGAACAGGTGAATGTGTACTCCGAGATACCTTGAAGAGCACGGACGAGTGTAGGTATAGGTGTGTGTTCAGTGCGGACTGATGGAGTGATTATTTTGGGTTTCTTTCTTATACTCGGCCAGTGGAGTTGATGTTTATTGTATTTATAACTTATCTAATGAAGCTCTGAACGGAATGACAGGCTATGGTGCTTGGTACTTCATAAAGCTAAGCAGATCTTTGAACATGATCTCTGAAAAACAAAAAAATATGTTTGTTTTGGACTGAGATACAAATAGAGATTTACTCAGTAGTGTTTTTTTTTTAAATCTGTCACAAATCATGTCTACGAAGATTATTTATTGGTTGGAAAAGTTCATCGCAACTGAAACGCGCCATAGCTGTTTTTCCTATTTTCCGAGTTTTGTAATATCTACCTTCAATTTGGTCTATCAAGTATGTCTTACATATGTAATCTGAGAAACCAAAGCACCAAAAATCTAAAATGTACTTTATAGATCTCAAATACATATACAGAAACCCAAATAGGTACAACTTACAAAGATCTCTAAAAAAACTAAGCACAAAGTCTCCTCCATTGGCACACTCCCCTCTTTATCTTTTTACAATTATTTTTATCAAATACACACTAAAACTTGAATTGGCTTTTACAACGAATCTAATTTATTATTCCCTTATTAAATCGCCAAAGCAATAATAAATAATATCATATACATATAATATATTTTCATAAATGATTATAATATCCATGACAATTATTAAAGTTTTAGCATTGTAAAGAAAATTAGTAAAATTATGTTGAACATTCCTAAGGCATTTAATTTTGACTGATTTTTTTTATCAAATTGTAACTTAAAATTTTTAATTGATTGAAGATTTAAGTTGATAATTTGGTCTCTAAACACTAGTTACCGATCGCTTTTGTATCAACATGGCCCAAAATATAATCTGCCTCATTCAATATTATTTCACCTATGAGATTTACATTTTGTTAGTATATTTATTTTGTGTTCTGAAAAATCATGTCCTACATTATTTTTATTAGTGCTCGAATCAAATGTAATTATTTGTATTGAATCTACTATTATATTTGAGATGAAATGATAAATTATTGTGAAAAAATGTGTAAATACACCAATACAGTGTGTTCCTTTGAATTTTAAGGTGTATGTTGTGTTGTATGATAATTTATAAGAAGCCACAATAAAATATTGTTAGTGAATTTGTTGTTTGACTTCAGAACCTGCCTAGCCATTTAGAATGAAAGTTAGGTACTATTCTAAATTACTAATAGTTATAATATACATAAGCAAACATCTATTGCTTGCAAGATTATATTGTTATTGAATTATAATGGTTGTAGATACAAGGATATCTCAGGATTTAGGTAATTCTAATTGCTATAGGTAGGTTCATAACTTCTACAACAATATAGATTAATTACATTATATTAAAACTCCATGTTTTGTAACAAAATAATTATATTTCTCTAATTGCACTTATGTCCTACAAAAGAACAGTTTGTTAGTATTATCATAGATAGCTGCTGCCAACTCGTCTGGATCCTCCTTCCTGATGGCTGCCAGGATTTCCAGGACATGCCTGGAAAACAGTCAGAAATTATGTTAAGAATGTAATTGTGTGTGTAAAATGTCCTAGAATTTATTTAGATTTAGTTATTCTATTACAATCTAACACATACATAGGCAGGCCAGATGCTTAGTTTAGTACTCTGTGAGGTAGGATTTAGGCTGTATACACAAAAAGAAATCTAATCTGTAGACTAGACCTCTTGTCCTTCCTTCAGTAAAGCAAAGAAAAACTTGTACACATACAACCTCTATTTTTTAGGATACTAGATAAACATACCCATAACTCAAATAAATCGAATTTGGGATCTTATACAATCTAGAGAACAAACAAACAAATTATTTCTACTATAGAACACCACCTTACAGTAGATTAACCCATATTAGACTAGCGGTCCCAAACGGGCTCACTTTTTCGTGTGTTTTAATTTGTGACGAGAAGAACATGTTGATATGTTCTATGAGCAGAGAATATAGTAAAATGACACGGTAAGGGACTAACGGTCCCATATGGGATCAGCATTTTTTTTAACCCACTGTTCCAATCAAAATTTTAATACTTTTATAATATTACATAGGCCTTTATTGATGACACATAAAAAAATTACAAAGATCGGACACCATAAAAAAACTCCGTTTATAATGGGTTTTAAACTTAAGTTTCAAAATACTCACACAATATTAACAGGTTCATTCCTCCCTTTGACCTGGCTGCTAGCGGTGTACTTCTCCTTCTTAACGCTGGGGTACTTGGTGGCCACATGCTTGTACCCCGGGTGAGTAGGCTTCACTTCACACCACGGACAGTCAGTCTCTATCATCAGGCGGTCTTGTGGAATAGTCGCTGCCACCGCTAAGCTCTCTTCAGTTCTTAGGGAACTAGAAATGTGAATTTTAACAGGTTCAAAAATGTATTTTTGCAATATAAAATTCAATTAATACTAAAACTGGCACTCATATCATATAAAAATAAATATATTATAAACATACACCCTAAGAAACTAAGGTCACAGAATGGAGTGATAAAATAATACCTATTAAAATGTAGTATATTCATTGTCTGTGCTCTTAGCTGACATTGTATTAGATCCATGGCAAGCAAGCTCTTTAAAGCTCATTAGGTAAGCCTGAAGCTTACATCAGTCACACCACTTGCATGTCTCACTTATTATCATTTGAAAATAGAAATATCTCATCAACTACAAACAAAACTGACCATCCATTTATACCTATATACAGTCCAAGGTCCAGTATCTTGTCCAATGCCTCTTTAGTCCCATCAAATGAATGTACGACCCCTCCCACTATATTATACTTGTTCCTGGCTAGAATTTCCACTAAATCATCAGCAGCAGCTCGGCAATGCAGGAACAGAGGTAGATTGAACTCCTTGCTTAGACTCAGCTGGTATTCAAAGTATCTGAAAAATGAGAAACTTTTAAATGATACTGGCACACAGGATGGAAATAAAAAATCATATTGTTTGCTCAGACTTACAAATTATAATAATCTACAATCATCACCATACTTCATATCATACTATTAAATAAATGTGAAAGTTTTGTTTGTTAGTTTTTTTGTTCCACTTTCATGCCGTAATGTGAGAGATCATTGTAATTTTCGGTATTGTTATAGCATATGGTCTTGGGCAGAACATTATCTTGTAAAATGTGAGGGACACCGCGGGCATCTGCTCTAGCAATAATAACTAATAAATCTTTGTTTGTAAAAGATGAATAACAGTGCAATATTTAGATCATTGGATGAATCTTCACTAGAAATTAACTTTAATCATTTAGAAAATAAAACTAAGTAGTTTCTATTTCTTTAGTCAGTCAAAGCTTTCATCAAATATTATCCTACTCTATAATAAAGATATCTTACTTGAGCTGCACATCCTTCTTACAGAAATGCAACCTATCATAGTCAAGACCACATTCCCCCACTGCTACAACTTTATCCTTGTTGTTTGTGATCAGGTCCCTCAACCCTTGAAGGTAGGTCTCCGGTGACTCCACAAAGTCTGTACACCTAGTAGGGTGGCAACCTACTGTTGAGAATAGTCTAGCTGGAATAAATAAAAGAAACATGGTAAAATCTTGCTAAAAAATGTGGTGCATATGAAAAAAATAATATGGAAATGTCTGTCTTCTGTTTATAACTATACATTTCCCTACTTATACCCAAAATACACAATTTAAGGGCTATTGGACTCTCACTAGTAAACATTTTTGCATATTATAAGTTGTATTGTACTTCTCTATTCTATGTCATAAGTAAAATGTTAGGTACTTATTTATACACCAACAGAACAAGATGAAACAGAAATAAAACTATATCCTTGATATACTCAGACTAATTTTAATTCTAGCTTTAGATCAAATTTACATAACCAGTCTTATTATATGTCCATCAAAATAGAGCTATCTTATAGGAAAAATATATGCTGAGAAAAGAAACTATTACTGGTGTATTGGTCTATCCATTACATGTTTAAAAACTTACAATCACTACGTGACAAATCGATAGCTTTTTTACTATCTGTAAGACTGCCTCCGGTTATGATCATCTTATCAAGACCGCCCTCCCAGGCTCTGTTCAAGACAACATCTAGATCTGGATCATGTTTCTTACTGCTATGATACAAACCCTGATACATTTCATCTGTTAAGTTAGCGCCGATGTCTGAAACAAGAGTAGGTATTTAACTTAGAATCTAGTTGAAATCGTAATTTAAAGCTTTTTTGAAATATTTACACCGTGAAGATACTTACCGATAAACTTTCGTAGGGAAGTCATTCTTTTCATAAATTTTCTAATATCTAGGGTATTTTGGTTGCACTGGAGACTATTTTGCTTATTTCAGATTGTTTTTTCATACAAGATGCTTAAATTAAAGAAAGTATTGCAAAAATATTTTTTGAGGTTACAATACAAAATAGTTGTTGCTGTTTTTTTTTATGGCTTTGTCGGGTGTTCGAAAAACGCAGAAAAATCATTATATTCGGAATTGAATGCAATTGTCAGTGTCACTTACACTGATTGACTTGTCATTTACAAGACAATAAAAAAACAACAAAAGAAAGTTTACAAAACAAATCTTGCAGTTCGCAACGCAACGCATAACTTTGAATTATGTATTACGAATTATTATAGATTAAAGAGAGTTAAGACAATTTACGGTTTATTGATATCCTGATTCTTCATTTATAATTGTAACCAAAGAATTATATTACCCGTGTATCCCAACTAAGTTCATGTGCGTGTTATGGACCCTGTAGATCCGAATGATTATTTAAGGTAAGTGCTTTGCTTTTAAAACCTCTTTGTTTTTACATATTTCATACCTACAGGCATTGCTTGCTTTCTAAGTAAGTGCTGCTGAGTTGCCTACTTTCATACAATGTCTCATAAAGCAGTATTCTTATAGAAACTACGTTCCAATTACGTTATGATTTGGATTAACTTTTCTTACTTATTGTATCCTATTTTATTTGCTACCTCTACTTACTTACTTTGTCTGGCACAGAATCCTGAATGACTAAATCTGGTTATAAATTTAGATCTATCTTGTTTGATATATTGTCACTACATAGTATAATAAAACAAAGTCCAGTGCCTCTGTCAGTCCCTTTACATGCTTAGATCTTTAAAACTGCTTAATGGATTTTGAGAGATAGTGTTTCAAGAAAAAGGCTTTCAATTATATCCATAATAATAATGTAATCCTAATGTATTTAATTGTAAAGGGCCTCTCAGTGTTGGCTACGGCCCCACTGATGCCCTAAAATACCGAGTGTAAAGCTCGAGAGGATGTAAGCCGAAATAAACGATGTAATCCTAATATAATATCATGTATAAAAGACCATGTGAAGCCAGGTATATTTCATAACTGAAATACAACAATTCAAATACTTATAATATCATTTTTGAGGTTTATTGGAACAAATTAATTTATGGAACATTATTTTAAGTAGTTAAGTACTAGTTATTTGTGACATTTTAGGGGATAATATTGATGGTCCATATTCCAAATAAATTAATGCATGAATGTGCCGGCAAATAGAACTTTATCTTGATGTAAGATGTAGTACATGAAGGGATGGTCCACTTCAAACTTGATTGGTGGTGGAGGTACATAGAAGCTTGACATTGGCACTGCTGAGAACCCTGGAACAAAAAAGATATCATATCCATTATTATTTATACAGCAATACTTGATCTAAAACTAATTTACAGTTTAGATATGTATATGTTTACCCTGTACATGGAGTGTATTAACTTAATAGTGTTTAAAAGACATCTTACAACAATCTAAATAGTTATATACATATATAAAACTCAAAGGTGACTGACTCATATAGTGATCTATAAATGCACAGCCCAAACCACAGGATGGATTAGGCTGAAATTTGGCATGCAGGTAGATGTTATAATGTAGGCTTCCGCTAAGAAAGGACTTTTGGAAATACCACTTTTAAAGGGGTGAAATAGGGGATGCCAGTTTTACTTCTTAATGTGAGTGAAGCCGCAAGCATCCACTAGTTTATTATAAAATTAAAATAAATAAATTACATTTAACTAACTATGTATGGTGTTGTGACAACATTGTTAAAATATATTTAACTAATGGATGCCTGTGGCTTCATTTTTAAATTGCTTATTTTACTCTCCAGACCTTCCTGTCTCTATATAATAACTTCCAATCACTCTACATAGAGATATATCCTTATCATTGCTCTAGTCGTTCATTTTGTAAGTTTCTGAACTGTATTCTTGATCAATTGGTAAAAGACCAGCATTTTATTTATTTCAAACATTTTGGCTTTAAGTTTCAGCAGCATTAATATTTTTTCATTAAGTAATTATTTACTACTATCCTATGAAATTTACCTAATACTAATAGCTTAGGTAACTAGTAATTATAAAAATACAATAAGTTACCTTTTCCTACTATTTCCTACATAATCATCAGAATAGGAATTTAATATAATTTGTCCCTGTATTAAAAGAAATAAAACACCATAAAGTAAATACTCAAAATAATTTTATATGCAATATAAAAAACTTCTCAGAACCAAATTCTTTTACATGATTGGTAGTTTTAGCAATATCCTTGGCTTTAGTAAATATATTAGTGTGAGTAAGATCCAGCAAAGAGTATTTTGTCTTGGTAAATAATCAGGAACAGGTACGGGTGGTCCGCGTTAAACTCTAATGGACTCCGAATGATAATGGCACTTTCCACAAATGTCACAAACGCTGTAAATAGGAAATTTATTAGTAGTTCTGTGAAATGTAGGCCCAAATTTTCCGAAATTTATTTAAATATTTATAGGTTTTTTTATTCAAGATAAGCTCAATTATTAACATTTGACTATGAAATGTCTGATGTTAATATCATTGCAATCTACAATCTTGCATGCTTGGTTAGAAGCAGCCATTTCAAAATGTTGGTAATTTTAGGATACCAAATTATCTGAAGTCCTTTAAATGTCCTACTGAATCCCAACTTTTAAAATCCTAAATGAATTGGTCTGTAGGTACAGGCAATTATTCAATTTTGTGTGTAAAGTAGGTGGTATTAGTATACCTATTCAGTGTTAAAAAGGCCTCAAATCTCAACAAAAAATAGCAAAAAGTTTCATACTATTGATCCAAGAAGTAAAATATAATTAAGTGTATGAGCTACCAAACCTTAACCTCCAAACTAAAACCTTAAATCTAAATAGTTATTTTATGAAGAAGCAAAGCAAAAAGTTTCATACTCAAGAGTGAAGTAGAGTAGTCATAAAGCATTATTGAGTGTAAGCGCCTCCAAACAGAATTTTGTCTTCATGCAGTATCAGATACAGGAATGGATGGTCGGCGGTGAACTCTATGGGGGTCGGGGGGACGTAGGAATAGCTGTATGGGACCGCCACGAAGCCTGCAACATGAGAAATGTAACGTATCATGATAAATTGTACTTACTTTCCATTCTGTTAGACTTACTAACTACTAAGTAGTAACTAACTCCATAAATATTACCATTTCTAATCCATACAATTAATTCATCATCAGCCTGTTATCGCCCACTGCTATGCAGGGTTTTTGTGTCACATCTTCAAAGCGAGAGTGAATCGGTTCTTACTGGGTAAGCACTTTCCATCCTAGACCGTAATGATTGCTTACCATCAGGCGAATTACGGTCAAGTGCAAACTCATTCCTTGTAAAAAAAAATGGTTGAATCCATAATACATTTTATTAATTTATTTCTAGTTTAGATAGGTATTGTAATTAAAGTGACATGTAATTCGAACAAATTATTAAAAAAAAAGCGTATCTATGTGTTTATCTTAATTCAATTTAAACATGTTTAAACTGTAAAGCTAACCAAATACATTGCCTAGGTACATCAGGCAGGCTGTAGTCTATTCCGTGTTAAAAAAAACTTATACATTAATTGGGTAATGAGAAAAACATTTACAGTTTTAGAAAACCTGAAAAGAATCTAATGATGTGGTCCGATCACATTTGTGAGCCAGTTCTCTTAATATCATGCTCCAGTTTCTTAACAACTCACCTTCAGAATACCTATTGGTAAAATTTCTGAACGTCACATAATAATATGTTAAAAATCTACTTTTTCCTATTTTATTTTAAACTAGGGACCCGACAGATTTCATCCTGTCTGTTGACTCTTTTACTTTTTAGTTAGTTAGAAAACGTTTGTATGGGAAAAAAAAAAGGGCGGTTTTAAGGGATTTTCCGGCATTTTTTCGAATTTTTCTCGCCGTAAAAACCATCCTTGAACTACAACGAAATTGAAAAAAAAAATTGGTCAAATCGGTCCAGGCGTTGTTGAGTTATGCGCTTACCAACACATTTTGCGATTCATTTTTATATAAAAGAAATATGAGAACTTAGATAGATAGAGATACACCTAGACAACACATCTCCCTACCTTAGACTCTACCACGAACAATAAAATACACATTAAATACATGTAAAATATCTATTTATTCAGTTTTCATAAATATATAAAATCACTGGACAAATCATGTTCTTTGTTATAATGAAAAGAATTTTCACGACGAAATCAGTAAAAGATAAAAGTTAATTGTAACTGGGACTTCTCCTTGACAATAAAATTCAACAGCTGGTTAATAAAATGAAGGAATCATATATTGTTCCGATTAAGTTATAAATTTTTTGGTACATCAAAGGAATAGAAATATCATGACAGAGATCACAAAAGATTGGGTAAGCATTTGGAAAATCAGATTGGCATACCCTAAAAACACTATTGTATAGTGTTGAAGAAATCACTGGGATATCAGCTGTCTTAGTGACAGTAAGTACCGATAAACAAAATAATTTCTTTGTGTAGTATACAGAACATGAATGGATGGTCTGCTATCACTCTTTTCGGCCTAAATAAGGCACGGCCTCTTGCACCTGAAACAATGCACACACATTCGTTTCAAAATGTCCGCTTGCGATAAATCTTCGCACAAAAAACTAGTCACGAAATGAATTTCGGTCATTGACCTGTGTTTATTGTACTCGTACAAATGTGTCGCCGTCACGCTCATAATGGCATGGCCGCCGTATGAGCGAGCGTGACGGCCGTAGTTTTTCGAGTAGCGATAGAGATTGCCAAATGTGTGCCTTATAGAAAGCCCATTCCGGATGCAAAATGCACGATGTAAAGCATGTGCTTTAAGGGCAGCCAAACATACAGCGAAGAATGTCCTACAATCGGAAAACAGAAACGAAGTCATAGCTGTCATGTCAAATAAATAAATAAATACAAAATCTGCGTACTGATGGAGTCAAACTCTAACGAACATTAATCGTTCACCGTCCAAGTGAAGTGAGTTGTAAGTAAGTTGGATATATATAATGACATTGACGAAACTCTGAGCATACAGTGTCGCTCTATAAGTTCGCTTGAAGTAAGTAAGTCAGCATTAACCAATTTTAACTTTAAAGTACTCTCGTGCAACATAAGGAGCCTAGGGAACAAAGCTCTCACAGGACAACTATATACTGCATTAAAACGTCTCGATACCGATTTTGATATATTGGTTTTCTCCGAATGTTGGTTCAATACCAACAGTCCTTTTATTCCAACAGTCCCAGGATACAACGCCTTCCATACTACCAAGGTTATTAACAAGTGCAGTGGTGTTGCAATATATGTCAAAGACAGCTGGTCCACAAACGCATATGAGCCCGAAATCGATGACGCAAACTGTATCATAGTGAATGTTGCTAATCAAGTGGACGTGTTTGGTATATATAGGCCTCCGAGCTTTGAGAATCCTAAAAATTTTTTGACTTCGTTGGATGATCTTTTAGAAAAAACTAAGAATTGCAGAAATCCTATAATTGCCGGAGATATAAACATAGATTTGCTGAATGACGATCCAGACAGCCCTAGTGATATTTACCAGTGCATCATGAATGAACACGGTTTCCTGCCAGCCATCACGCAGCCTACTCGAATACACACGTGTCTGGATCACATATTTTTAAAATCATTTAGTAACTCAGCAGGTTTTATCTGCAATAGTGCTGTCACGGATCATGATCTAACGCTGGTAGGGTTAAATATAAACAACCCAGCATCAAATGTCAGGATTCAAAATAAGATAAAAACAAGAACAAACTATGTTGCCATTTTAGAGGATTTAAAAAATAAAGACTGGGAAGATATACTGAAAATTGAAGAGGTCAATGCTGCAACAAATTCTTTTACGAACATAATAACTAACCTAGTAGACAAACACACAAACAAAGTGAGAACCAGTCGTAGGAAGCACAACCTGAAACCATGGATCACGCCTGGTCTCATACGGTGCATGCGTCACCGGGATAACCTTCATCTCCAAGTTAAGCAAGACCCAAATAACGACTCCTTAAAACTAACGTACACAAGATATCGGAACTTCTGTAACAACATAATCAGCAAGCTAAAACAAAATTATGACAATAACCTGATTACTAACAGTCATAAGGATCCGAAGAGGCTTTGGAAGTCCATACAAGATGTCTGCGACATACCGAGAGCAAAAAATGACTCCCATATGCTTCTTAGTAGTCACAAAAGCCCGCAACATGTAGTCAACGCCTGTAACAGTTTTTTTGCAGCAGCAGGGAAAAATCTAGCTGCTAACATAATGAATAAAATTGGTGACACTGAAGATTCTCTGTGCAACAAACTGGCATCGGACACACAGTTAGCAGACTCTCTCTTTCTTTATCCAACCGACCTTCACGAAGTAAACCGACTAATCACAGATCTGAACCAGGACAGCGCGCCAGGATTAGACTCGTTTACGCCAACTTTGCTCAAATATATAAAACCAGCTATCTTGGTACCACTGACGCACATCTATAATTTAAGTCTGGAACGTGGTGAATTCCCAGAAGCCTGGAAGGTAGCGGTTGTCAGTCCAATTCATAAGAGTGGACCAAAGGATACCATCGAAAACTATCGCCCTATCTCTCTCCTGCCGGTATTGTCGAAAGTTCTAGAAAAACTAGTCAACAAACGTGTAGTAGATTTCTTGGACAAGCACAAACTACTATCAAATAAACAGTTTGGTTTTAGAAAAGGGCGCTGTACCGAGGATGCTGTAGAACTGTTGGCTACTACCTTGGCAAAACACATGGACGAAGGAAAGAGGAGTGTGGGAGTGTTCCTCGACTTAAAAAAAGCATTTGAGAGTTTATCAAGACAAATCCTCCTCCGCAAATTAGAATCCTACGGGATTAGGGGAGTCGCTTTGGACTGGTTTTCAAGTTACCTCAGCAACAGACGCCAGCGCTTAAAAATAGGTAATTTTCTGAGCGAGGAGCAAGAAATTTCTTTCGGAGTGCCGCAAGGGAGCATCGTATCGCCAACTCTCTTTATAATATACATGGATGGGATCCTCAGACTCAATATTCCCAATATAGAGGTTATTTGTTATGCAGACGACACGGTAATCCTGGCCAAAAGCAGTAGTTGGCCTGCTGCTATAAATGCAGCGGAAAGAGGTATGTTACAAATACATAACTGGCTAAATAACAATCTACTAACTCTAAATATACAAAAAACTAATTTTATAGGTTTCCATATAACTCGGGCAACTGAGTCCAACATAAAAATTGTAAAAATACACAACGAAGCGTGTCCGGTCTTGTCATTCCCATTGATGCGAAGATGCTCCTGTCAAGCAATTGATAGAGTATCAACCACAAGGTACTTGGGAGTTCAGATAGACGAAAACCTTAACTTTGAGCCTTATATATCAAATCTAGCCAGAAGAGCACGTAAACTAATTTTTTTAATGAAAATGCTAAGACCAGTTGCTAATGCAGCAGTAAAAAGGTTAGTTTATACAGCATTATGCCAATCACTGATGCAATATTGCATAGGAGTTTGGGGAGGCGCCGCAAAAACATTCATGCTTTCACTCGAGCGGGCCCAAAGGGCGGTAATAAAAGTCCTGCTGGGGAAACCGCGTCGTTATCCTACTGAGGCCCTGTATCAGGATATGCAGGTACTCACCGTCAGACAGCTCTTCATCATGAAATCAGTCACCAAATCACTAACAGAAATACAACCACCCGTCAACACAAGTACCATAGATCTGATAAATTTGCCTGAGGTTAGAACGGTATTTGCGTCCCGCCTTCCGCCATATATCCATGGACATGTATTTAACGCTGTGATTAAATCGTCAAACATGAAGGAATGTTCGCACAGGAAAGCGCGTGCTAGAATTAAACATTGGTTGAGTTCGAAAACTTACAAAGAGTGTGAAGAACTAGTTCGGGTATATAACACTCACTCCAAACGGGATATAGTTGTAGAACACTTATTCTAAATCTATATAGCAGCTTAATTTCACTCTCCCGCTCACACACACAACACACACACTCTCTTTCTCACACACACACACACACACACACACACACACACAAACACACATTCACACACAAACAGTGTCTCTGAGAACAAGGTACACAATGTACCCAGCCATTACTTCATCATAGAGCTGTTCTCCCAATTAGTTCCCCTTGTCTTCCCTACCATACCTTCAGACCTTAATCCTTTGCGTTATGCAGCCGGTATTTCACTAGATGTGCCTCACAATGTTTTTATTGTAAATAAGCTCCACCCGGGTTTTGAGATGTAAGCATTTGTTCGATTATCTCCACTAATACTGTACTATGTATACATTTTTATGTGAATTCTATCTTGCTTTTGTATCTAAAATCTTCAGAAACGCGCGAACAAATACCTAAATCTAAATAATAATTCTGTTTTGGGCCACCGAGATACAGGCCTGGCCTAGTTCGGGGCCCGTTGGAAGCGCACATAATCTTGTTCTGTATTTATAATAAGGTATTGATCTAATTATTTATAAATGTGCAACCATGTATAAATGTACTGTAAATAAATTTATTAAAAAAAAAAAAAAAAAAATTTACTTGCACAGGAAAGATATTTATGACGGAAAATTTCAAGAGTAGGTAGGTATATTTATCACGGTTCAAACACATGCTGATAACGAAAATAAGAGATCCTCTTGCGCTAAAATGAGCGTCAATCATTCCCTATCATCATTACCTGCAGCATTAGTGTGTGTAAGTGCCAGCGAACTTAATCTTGTCTTCTTGTAGTATCAGGAATAAGAAGGAATGATCCACGATAAAAGGTTTTGGCGGTGGCGGCATACTTATATTCACTATGAACAGTGCTGTCGGATAGAAAAACTTATGTCGGAACTTTCGAAGCTTTTTCTCTCTTAGTTTGGAGTAAGGTTGAGGTGAGTTTTTAATGATAAAACATCACGAAAGAAAAATATTGTATGTGTATAGTTTTGTACTGATCCAAATTTAACTAGAACTTGCATAAAACTAAGTTCAAGTTGAACAAGTTCGAAGTGAACAGGGAGGGAGGGCCATTAAAATCTCTTTAAAATATTAGAATAAAAAAATGGAGTTGGAGATAGAAAAAATACATTGTTTTCCATTAAGAATCATGTATATTTTCCAAATAGCTAGACGAAAAGTGTGAAACAAGCAGTTTTACAATGAATAAGATTTACTTTCCAATAATTAAGTAAGCATATTTGTATTTGATCAAAAATGAAATAAAAGCTTTATTCTCAGCTCATTCGATATACTTGCATTTTTAATGTTACTGTTGGTAAGTGCCAGCAAATAATGTCTTATCATCATGCAATATGAGGAACAGGAATGGGTGGTCGGCAATAAACGGCACGGGAGGTGGCGAGATGACCAGGCTGCGTGTGAACCCGGTAATGATCTCTGCCGGAAAAAAAATAGTGTCAGACACTTTCGAAAATAAAGAGATGGGAAATTGTATCTATAAAAAGTAGTTCATAAACTACCCTCTTAATATGCATACATACCTATAACCAATATGTAATTAATCGAGAAAACTAGCTATTTAAGTTGGGTTCTTACTACGGTAGCAAGGTTTTTATAAGTATCACCTCAAAACGCCATATTTATTATTTGAATCATAAGTTAGCCCTTAGTCCTAGCCTCAAGTAAAACTAAAATGAAATATGCAACCCATACAAATAAGCACTTTTATTAAGAAAACTTATGTCAATTATCAAACTGTGTAAGTGCCAGCGAACATGATTTTGTCGTCGTGTAAAATTAGAAACATGAATGGATGGTCGACTTCAAACTTGAGAGGTAGTGGTGGTACATAGTTAAAGCTTGAGCCCGCCACGATGAATCCTGTAAAACAGTTTCTTAATGTTATTATCAATGACTTGTAGGACTAAGTTTTTTTACTATCTTGTCTATAAGATAGTGAATTAGGCGTTACTTTGCGGAAATCCATTGTAAATGAAACTCTGGAGAAATATAATATAGTGTTTTTTAGTGTTTTTCCGCTGCGACTGCTCCTTAACCGACTTCAAATACAACACAACAGATTAAGAAGCAGTCCAGCGGAAAAACTATATTTCACTATATATTTCTCCAGAGTTTCATTTATCTTGTCTTGACCACCATAGTATAATAACACCACCACCATCCATATAGTAGGATTCACATTCAGTATAAAATGTAGCAAAAAATATTTTAGATGTCTCAGACCAACCTTAAAATTGTAAAGCTAAAAATACTAATAGCTCCGAAAGAAGAGAAGTAGGATCAAAGTACGTTTAGGTGTTTCTATCCGATAAATATCTAAATGTTTAAAGCACAATTGTTAGAAAGAAAACACATTTATTACATGTTAAGCTAACAAGCATAATTTATTGTAGGCAGATAAGTGTCTTCAAATAATATTTATTTAGTGTAAGTGCCACCAAACACCATTTTGTCCTGATGTAAAATTAAAAATATGAATGGGTGGTCTACAGCAATCTTCATTGGTGGTGGCGGGGTTGCGCCATAACTATTGAGCGATAAGGTAAATCCTGCCAAACAGAATCTTTGTGTTAAGAAAAAAAGTGTTAAAAAAGTGCAAAAAATTAGCGAAAAGCTGTCTCAGAAGCTTGCAAATAACATTGCTAAAGCTGTATCCGGATAAGCAAGCGTGTTGCAAGCAAAATGAGGTTTGAAAGTAGCAATCCAATACAGGTATCCTCCAACTAAAGCCACAGTCATTTCTGCAGGTGTCGCTTCAGTAGTCAAATGTTGTCAAGAGGAAAGGTGTTTAAAGAATACAAAACTGTGTGTCAGTAAACATACCTACTGTTCTACAACTGGCCAGCAAACATAATTTATTTAGTATAAGTGCCACCGAACAAAATTTTGTCGTGATGTAGAATTAGAAACACGAATGGATGGTCCGCAGCAAACTTGATGGGCGGAGGCGGCTTATAGTCAAGGCTTATTGGAACCATGACGAGTCCTGTCGACAAGAGTCTATATGTAAAAAAACAGCTGCTAAATAAGTAGCTTACATTACTGGAATGAGCAAGCACGACGCTAACAGAAAAGACTGCCAGTAACATTGTCGCTAGCGCAAGTGTCGTTTCAAGCGGACTAGTGATCGTATGCCAGAGAGTGTTAAAAAAAAACAAATGTTACATGTGCTGTGCTTAACTAGCATAGTTTATTTAGTGTAAGTGCCACTGAACAAAATTTTGTCGTGATGTAGAATTAAAAACATGAATGGATGACCCACGACAAACTTGATGGGTGGTGGCGGCGTATAGTTGAGACTCATGGGTTTGAGGATGAATCCTGTCAAAACAAAAGTCTCCATGTAAAGACCAGCTGCTAATAATTTGTTACTACTATGTAATAGGCATATGTGGTGCTAGGAAAAAGCAATGTCAGTGGCAGTGACGCTTGTGCAGATATTGTTGCAGGCATTAAATTCTGTGTTTCAGGTGGACCACTAGTTCGTCATAACTGGCTCCTGACTGTACAGTGTAAAAAAAAACAAATGCAATATTTAGTGCGAGCTTTATTCCGTGTAAGTGCCACCAAACATAATTTTGTCGTGGTGTAGAATTAAAAACATAAATGGGTGATCCGCGGCAAACTTGAGTGGCGGCATATGGTCCTGACTAAACTAGAGTCTTCGTGTAAAAAAAATATTTATAGAAGGAGAAAAATTTAGGACTTCTACTGAATATTCCAAAGGAAATAGCAAGCAGCAGGCATTATGGATTAAGAGCAAGAGCAATCAATATTGCCATCCCCAAAAAAACTTGTTTTACGGAAAACAGCGAATCGTGGACGTTGAACATTGTATGCCTAATGCTGTTGTTATCTCGCAAAATCATGGCTGTCTTTGTCATGTCAGTGACTTGTGCTAGCAAGGCGAAACTATTTTTAGGCAGAAGCAACAGAGATAGGCATACAACACAGGTCAACGACCAAGAATCTTTCAGAATCCTGACGAGACTTCACACGCGGATACAAATAAGTAAAAAAGTTCAAGAGAAAAGCAATTTTATTGGGTGTAAGTTCCAGCGAACAAAATATTTTCCTTGTGTAATATTATAAACATGAATGGATGGTCCACTGTTAGATTGATAGGCGGAGGTGGAGTGAAGTCTAGGCTAGGTGGCACCAGGAAGAACCCTGCAGAACAGAATTCCACAGTCAGTTATTTTATTTCAAGATTTAACGAAGAGTTTCCTCAAAAGTAAAAATCAAGCGCCAAGTGGCGTCTGATCCTAAAGCATTTTTTGAGAGCCAGTTCTATTCCAGTACAAGTATGCTTCACCTCCACCTTAGGTAAAAGTATTCCTTCAGGTGGTCGAATGCCTGACCAGCCTGTCCAGAGTAAAAATATCATGTAGGATAGAGAAATTAAAGAATAAAGAGTTAAATAAAAGCTTGAATATGGGTGTGGATTTTCATGCCTGGTGGCTAATTGACCTATAAACCTATATGGTGTCGTGAGCGTATATTCCAAGATGTAGGTTCGAATCCTGCCGATCGTAATTGTTTTTGCACATTCCCAAATGAGTTGACAAGTCAGATGAATTTCATCGAATAAACAGATAAGTATGAGCGCTTTATCAGTACCAAGTTAATTTTTGTAACAAATGTTGGTAAGAGATGGCAAACAATATATTGTCTTCGTGCAAAATCAGTAACAGGAAAGGATGATCCATAGACATAGCATAAAGACAGGGGGTCTGAGCGAATGTCAAGGGTGATAAAGCCTGTTGAATATAAGTAATAATTATCTTAATGGTTAATTCGCGAAAACCTCTCGATCATCATGAATCTTCACATGATATAAAATACAATTTACTAAAATACTAAGTTAAGGAGAGAGTATTTTAATCTTATGTGCATTTATAGTGTAGATGTAGACTATATTAAAATGAAACTAGCCTAACATTTTTAAAATGAGAATAATATTACAGAACAGACAGTCCATACTTACGTAATACTTAGATAACATAAGAAGGTAGATGAAAATTTTCGAAATACTAATGTGACACTAAAGAAAAATTTAATGGTGACGTGGTGTGTTTAAAAGAATCAATGAAAGCAAAGAAAAAAAAGCAAAGATAAATTTGAAAGTCATAGGTAGAAAGTACGTAATAAACAAAAAAAATTGCATCTATGATTATGTAGTGTCTATTATTAGTAAGTACTTGATTATTTTGTGTTGATCTAAAGATGAAATTAGAGTTATTATAATCTTATTAGGTACCTACTAACTTTTGAATTATTTCTTATCCAATACTAAACATTAATCAAAATAGATCTGACTGATATTAAGACAACCTAATATGTAATTTACTTACGTACATACGTATTTTAAGGAATATTATGATTATGTTATGATATATACATAGGTTAGTTAGTAAGTTTGATAAAAAGAAATTTGAGTTTTACGATGTTTTATTCAAGTTCTTAAAATGCGTTAAACTTTGGTACATATGGCAAGACGTTATAAAAGACTTTAATAAACTCTATTGCACAAAAATAATACTAGTTCAGATATTTACTTATAATCCTTCAAGAATATCTTAATGAGTCAAGAAATTAATTTCTTTCAATAGATACTTTCATAATGTTCTTTTTATTAGATATGTCAATCTTAGCTATCACAAATGGCTAATGGGTCATAGTGCCTGCAAATAGTATTTTATCTTGATGGATGATGAAGTATAGGAATGGATGATCGGCCATGAATTCTTTGCGGTCGTATTCAAAAGAGCCAGCCCTATTATCAAGCGTGAAGCCTGAAAACAAATAAGATTCAAGGTATACTATCAGTTTCATTAACACATTCGTACTATACGAATGAGTATCGTATAGTTAATAGTCGCAAACGTTTTAGTGTGGGTTTGAACTGTAGCCCCAAAACACAAAGCTTAAGATACCTAGTGTGGGATAATCGATATATTAGGTCGGGGAAACAAACCGCAGAAGAAAGGTTCTAATATAATCGAATTGTAAAATCTATGGGGAAGGCGACAAAATATTTAAAGATTTAAGAGTCTGAATAGTATCTTGAACCAGTACCTCTATATCTTAGATAATGATTAAAATTTTACTATTTTTCCTTGAAAAGTATAGAAAAAATAAGAGACCTACCTTGGGTTGTCAGTGGTATCTTCGCGTTTCATTAAACTTTCCAATACACGCATATTGAAGTGTATTTTTTGTATGAAGTTAGTTTAAATTTTAAGTTTAAATAAAATAAATATAAGAAACGAAGAAATTGGGTAACAAAATAATTTCAATATCGTGTTATTCAAATAATACTGAAAACCTCGAGTAGGTACCTAACTACAGCAAAAGGTCGATTTTATTAACATTTCTTCGTTGCCTTGATAGTTCTCCCAAACTCTTATGCGCTATGCCCCAGGATTCAGCGGAAAATCCTAAACCATAATAAGAATTTTAAACAGACCTTTTATCGTGAATTACCCAAAAAAGCAATGATTATGGATATCAATGAATATGTCACAGCTCCTGGCAATGTTATCCCAACCTCTGCGTTCTTTTAGCTAATATGGCCGTTAACAATCTCGGGTAGGTATAGTACCTACCTACATATAATACGAGAAATGACTGCTGTCCTTAAATGATTTAAACCACAATATCGGACACTTTATTCCAACCAATAGAAATCAAATGTGAATCCACCCTTATATCAATCACTACAATTCTTCGGACATCAAAAACGCGTAAACAAACAAGACTACCCACAAAAAGTAATTTCTCGTATATGTATATGTATACGTATGTGCAAACTTACCGGTGAAAGCTCCAGCAGTGGCGCCCTCTTCGTCGACCTTTACGAAAGCCTCCTGGAAAGCCTTGGACACGCGCACAAGTCCACCGTCCACCACCTCGCTGGCTGGCTCGTCGAATATCTTCTGGATTCCAATCTGGAATATAGCAGTACTTTAGAATTTGCTATTCCTTTAACATGCGTTTTATGTTGCCTTTGCTACTTTATTATTTCGTTCTCTAGAATATTGTCGTTTGTTTTGTAACGTACGTTATGAACGTGTATGTATGTAATTTTTTTTATAAATCGAAGTGCTTACTAATTTTCTTCGATCACTATATATATCAAGTTGCCTTATTCAGCAGCACTGTGCTATCCGCGCTTTTTAGCGTGTTTCAGCTAGTACCATACTTAAAAATTTAGCTGATTTACATATTTTGTAATACTTATGATACCGCTGTAACGTCCAAAATGGGAAGGACTTAGCTAGCTAGGCATACCTACTTGACGGTCATGACATTGCAACAACGATCTAATTTACACAATGAAAAGCGAACTTTACCTTCGGCAAGAGTTTGTTAAGGTCCAGTCGGTTCTTGATCTCAAATTTGGGAAGGGACACTTGGACGTCAGTGACTGATGGGCTGAGCTTGAACACGTCTTCCAGCAGGCCCTTCTGTGCCGCCTTCTCCAACACTGAAGGTAGGCCGTCGATTTCGTTGGGCAATACAATCACCATGCGGAAACCTTCCTCTTTGTAGGGCAGTTCTAGCAACTGCAAAGGATAAACCATTTTAATTTTACGTTCAGTATAGTTTCTTGAGATTTTCAGGTCCAATTGAAAAAAGTCTATTTAGAATAGTCAATATATTCGTCCATTTATATTTAAATTTGACTGGGGTCAGAAGCCAGCCATGGTAAATGTGAAATCTACAGCTGAGCCACATAATGCTTAGAATGAACCATTAATTCTTACCTTGGCACCTAGCTGCTCGCTTTCGTAGTAGAACAGATTCTGTTTAAGTTTCATGGTCGGCTTCTTCACAATGGTGTCTTTGTCAACGTGGAAATCTTCATCCTTTGTCTTTTTCGCATCAAAAGGTACGTGCCAGTGACCCTGAAAAATATTAAACATTATTAGCTAACGCCGAACTTTGTTAGGTTTCATTACAATAAAACTTAGCAGTTATCAGCATATGTCACTGTTAATTCTGAACATCATTATCTCTCAAATGATGATAATTTCCAGCCAGATTTGGCTACGGCGATCGCATTTTCGAGGAAATTATACACGAAACACATTTTAGAATCTCTCAAGTCAAGAGCTATCTTCAAGCAGTACTGATAGTAATAATAGTAATGCTTGGAAAAGGGTTAACATTAGCTAAGAGTTATCGTCAAACAGGGTATAAAAGAAATGTTCTGTAACAGAAAGAAGATAATACCTGGAAGAATATAACGTTGACAAGAGCGGCCACGGTGTCGGCATCCAAGTCGTTGGCAGACACGGGGGTCTTGATGTGGCCCTTGGTTTTGTTGGCAGACTGAAATAATACCATTGTTTAGTTAGATTTGGGATATATTGTAACAATAAAACCATCAGGCAGTAAACGAATAGTTTTTTCTCGTTCTTCCATAGTAGTTCCCGTATGACTTCTTTTCGTCGGGGTGAAATAATTTCAGTCCCATGATTCGGGCAGTGTGTCGTTGGCTGATTTGATATTTTCGTCATCATCATTCATGATATCATTACTTCCTTACTTCTTGCAATATTAATTCCTTGAAATATCATTACAAGAACACTTAGTCACTCACCCAAGCATTGATAATGAAGAGGCTTCGACAGCGTTTGCGAAGACCATTTTATCAATATAAGTAGGCGGGACCAATTTAGCTCGCATTATTTAGTGATAAAAAGCCTATGACACTTCTAAAACCTACTACCTACCTACACACCAAAAATCATGATGATCCGTGCAGCCGTTTCAGCGTTATGGTCGTTTAAATAAACAGATAAACATACAAAAATTCTAAAAACTACTGAAACGTGTTCTATTATCGATTTAAAGTAAACCCAAACATTTTTTTCCTAATATCTTCTATGTTCAGTTTTTTTACCCTCTTCAGCTTTATTATATGTATAGATAATGAGACTGTATCTTCTAATACTACTTACCCAAGCATTGATAGTGAAGAGGCTTCGACAGCGTTTGCGAAGTCCGTTTTATCAATTTAAGTAGAAGGGACCAATGTTGGAATTGTATTTTGAGCTAATGAGACTGTATCTTCTAGCACACTTACCCAAGCATTAATAATGTCAGCGGCTTCAACAGCATTAGTAAAGTCGATCTTGTCCACCTCGCTGCGGTATGTTCGGGCTGTGTTGGCGAACCCGTCGTTGAGGCTGTATTGGTTGGCGACGTACACCTTGTTGGCCAGCGTCAGGTAGCTGTCGTCCATGTCGTCAAAACGACGGCTTATCTCGCTGTACGATTCCGACAGCTGAAAACGTGAATTATTTTAAATTCGTTATTGAAGCACCCGTAGCTCAGCTATCGGAGGTAATCGCATGCGATTACCAATGATAAGCAAAGGTCGACGCGGTCAGTCTTTGGATGGGTGACCGAAAAGTGGCATTCCATTTTGGGCGCTTCCGTGGGTCGGATGTCACTTTAAATTGTAGGTCCCGGCTGTTTGTCTAGTACAGCTGTCGTTAAGCCATGTCAGAGGCCCTTAGGGCGGCTTGATGAACTCTCGACACCTGAGTTGGTCACTCTCATTCGATAAGAAGAAGAATTCGTTATTTATAGATTAGAAAGAAAAAAACTTTATTGTGACAGATTTTCCAGGACAGCTACAACACAGCCCCAACTCAGCATAATGCTGGTTGTGCGGGAGCAACCAGCGCTGGTCTTCCGTTGGGACTAGCTGTGACGTCACGCATGAACAAGAATAGATACACGGAGCTAGTCTAATGTTTTCCGTTGTTACCTCTCCAACCTACAGTTCTATGGAAGAGATCACTTCAGTTATAAGGCCGCCATTTGTAGCACTAGATTTGACATGTCCTCTTTTAGTTTAGGGTTTAGTTACCTACACAAGATTAACATTAGACAAGTAAAGCAAGTTATGATATAACTTCAATTTCGGTAAAGATAATTTGACAATCAGCAGTTAATTGCACCTATTAATAAAATCGTTCCATTCCAAATATTCCTTTCATTATGTATAGAAGATATTAATTGTTATAAAATATCTTAACCAATCATCATTAGGACAGTACCTTTACAAGTTTCTTGATCTTCGAGTAATTTTGTATCATAAACCATTTACAGATATTATTATCATTTTTTCGGTTTTACCCGCCATTTACAAATAAATTAAATTTAAAACAAATTATGTCCAACTTTGTTACCACAAAAACAAAACTTAATCAAAAGTTAATTTACTTATCTTATTTGTGTATATTTTGCAAAAGACAGAGATACTATAGAATTCAAAACGTTTTACAAATATCTAGATAGCTTTTTAGGTAACTACGAGATAATGGTTAAACAGTAGATAATCAGTGCGTGTTACATAAGTTCTAATGCAAAAATTGTTATCTATATTGTTTAATAATAAACTCACACTCGTTACATTGTCATTATTTTAATAAGATGATTGTAGGTAAGATACACGTACCTACATAAATAACCATATTTTTATGTCCGGGGTCATCTGATTATTTTTCATGAAATACGCGAGATAATTTGTGAATATGTTGTTGTTTTGTTTAATTCATTAGGTATGTTGTTTGTCCGGTATTTTTCAGCTTTAAAAATAGTCGAGGAATTGATATGCGTAATAATATTCATCAACCAGTTTTATATCCTATAGCATCCATCACAATACTGGCCTGATAGCTTAGTGGCTCTGCCTTCTAATCTAGAGGTTGCGAGTTCGATTCCCGCATGACACAAGTATTTATGTATTTTAAACATTTATAATTACTTGTGTTGAGTCTGGTCGTTTGTATGTATAATAAGTATGTATTTACAAAAAAAAAGCATATAAGTATTATATCCGTTATCTAGTACCCACGACACAAGCGTTTGCTTAGTGTGGGGCTAGATGGCGCTGTGTGCAATGTGCCGGAATATTTATTATTTATTAATAATTATTTGCATCGTGACGAATTATAATTATTAAACTTATTTCAGTAGTCGGCCAGTTTGTTATGTTATACCATCAGGCAAGCTATGTCACAAACTTGTTTTAGTTTAAAAAATATTTATGTCTATTTTTAAGCTTCTAAATAAAACAATTTCTTTAAATAACTAATAGGGGACGTTTACAATAAAAACGACGATACGGAGGTTAAGAAGTTCTATGTTTACATATGGCTCAATTTCTCTGGCCTGTTTACTGAACTCTTTGCAGTACTTACAAAGTTTATATCTACTGACCTGTTTGTAGTCTCCACCTCCGAGGATCTCGCTGATCTCCTGGCGCGCGCCGGCGCCGGCTCCAGCCGAGTACATGGACAGAAGCAGCATCACTCCCAGGGGTGATGTTATTACGTTCTTCTCGACGTCACTATCGTAGGCTTCCTGGAAATAATGTTTATAATTTAAAAAAATATTCGCTCGTTAAAATAAATATAAATTCATAAATGGCGGAATTCTCTGCTCACGTACAATTGCATCCTGTTTGTTTTGAAGTCGGTCAATAAAAATACAAACAAAATAATTTATTCTTCAATGATTCTAGTCGACTACTTCTTCTCATAAGATTGACCATCAACTGTGGCGTCGAAGGTTTTCAAACCGCCCTAAGGGCCAATTAATGATTTTAGCAAAAAAAGTTAGAGATTTTCCAAGATTACCTTGAGCAGTTTGAGGGTAGCCTTGTCGATGGAGTCTCCGATGGGGGTCCTGTCGTACTCATGGCCGATGTATTTCCACGCCTGCGCGGCGCAAGCCAGCGACACTGGGAATATCACATCATTTAATTAAAGGATCCGATGAATGCTATAATATAAAGGTAGCATGTCATCCGTGGAAAAACTTGGCCCCATAGACAAGTGGGAAATTTCAGCAATGGTGCTAAAGTATACTAATATAATAAAAAATGGCTATTAACCACGACATATCTGCCCCAAAAATATCCAGGTGGATCTGCACCCACCACGATGTACGTATCTGCCCAAAAGGACTTCCTTGTGTCATGATTCTCAATAATGTAATAAAAAATAAGACTTGAGTCTTATTTATTTAGGGTACCGTCTTCTATGCAACAACTTTATAACTTTATATACAATAAACACATTCATTCATTCATTATATTTATTTATTATAATCATCTTTATTTCTGGAATCCGAGGCAATTAAAGTTATCAAATCGACGTCACCACCTTTTGAACTTTCATGATAAAAATCATCATACATATGTAATCTATGTTACTTACCTACATTAATAAATGTCACGATAAGTAATCTAAGTTCAAGATTAAATAAACAATAGACAGTAATTTGCAGGCTCCCTGGTGAATTTTCATACAAACTAGTTATAATCAAATCAATAAAGAAAGATTGAGTACAGTACATATATATGTTTTACTAGTGGGTGCTCGCGGCTTCGCTCGCATTAAGAAGTAAAACTTGCATCCCCTATTTCACCCCTTTAAAAGTGGCATTTCCAAAAATCCTTTCTTAGTGGTTGCCTACGTGATAACATCTACTTTCATTCCAAATTTCAGGCCAATCCGTCCAGTGGTTTGGGCTGTGCGTTGCTTGATCACTACTTATAACAGTCAGTCAGTCAGTTAATCAGTCAGTCACATTTGAGTTTTATATACATATATAAGTATAGATTGTAGGCATTTGAACATAAACCCCAATACCATCATAGGTTTCAAAACTTTATAATTTAAAAGAAACTGTATTTTTATACTAAATTCACAGCAACTGTCCATTGATTCTGTTGTCAAGAAAAATATTAAAAAAACACTCACATTTTTCTTTTAAAAATGTAGGTTCATAATATGTAGGTATAATTTCTTACCTTATTACTATGTAGGTATATATAAAAATAATAATCGAAACAAAATAAACTATAGGTATATAGGTAACACGTTCTCTAACTACCAATTTAAACATTATTTAGTAATAAACTTACCCAATAAAACTGCAGAGAAGAGCTTCATGTTTCCTGGTTGACAGCCAAAACTCTACTGACATATTCGCGGTCAGTTCATACTTATGTACCTCATAGTTTCTACACGTACTTAAGCGCGCCAGCATACTAGCAACTAAAATGAATACTCGGAAACTTTTGTCCGCTAATCTTATCGTTATCCTCTTACCTTTGGGATTTACGCTGCTTTGAAATTTATTCAAATGCATTGATTTTTAGAAGTGAGTAAAAAGTAACGGATAACAGTGCTTAAGTTGTAAGAATAAAACCTTTTTTTCCGCTAACTTTAGAATGAATTAATAGTTTTTAAGACGTTTTAAGAATATAAAACCTTTTTCCCGATAAATTGTCTCTGAATAACGGTGTACCTACATTGGCAAAATAGTTAATTACCAACAAGCTTAAGAAATTTCATATATTGCAAAAAATATTTGAACTATATTCGCTTCTTTGCCAAGTGCGGTTGAAAATTATAATTAATGCGTGATAAATAGAACACATAAAACATTCATATGTAAAATTTTGGTGTCGGGTGCTGGCAACTTTTTGTTGCCTAAAGTTTCCGATGCGTAGAAGTCATATAATCATTTGATAATGAACCTGACCATCTTCCACTGCACCGGGATTTTGTACATGCGATGTAGGTAAACAGAACTAGTAATAATTTTAAATTAATTGATCTGCCAATTAGCTAAGTGTAGTATCAGGTAATCGATTTGCGGTACGAACTATAATGGTCTAGGGGATTAAGATATTGTGTACGTCGTTTTTCCGAATTCTTTTCGATTTTATTACATGCTGTATCTCTGCTCGTCAGGTGATAAAAGTGCGCTTTTCTAAAATTAATTATTTATTTGCATATTTTATTATGGTTGTTTAAATATTATTTTCCTTTACTACCTCGCAAATAAGCTTTTGTTCATAAATAAACAGGTTCTTAATAAGTAATGTACTTACCTCCTTACAAATCAATAAATGCATGTACCTATCAGGGAATTTGTGTAACATAAACAATAGTACCAACTTGTTTACAATACAATACGAATCCCTTTGTACCCAATAATTATCCTTTATATGACCACATAATACGTCGTTTATATATACATCGGTACTTCAATTTCCCGACTACGTTTATTTTACTCTATAACATTATATAGGTTTTATATTACATCGTTAACTGTATCTAATAAAGCGAGCGTGGCTCAGCGCTTGATTTTAATCCAGACTCACCCTGGTTCGAATCCGGCCCTACACCTGTGCCTACACCAATGACTTGTATTTTCAAGTTAAGATTTGCACTATCTATCTTCCGTGAAAGGACCTGGGCGCCCACCACGATTATCTGCCCAAGAGAACTTCCCTAACGAATTAATTCTGCGGGGGTTTCACCCTCAGTCATGAGGAAATCAGACTCAAAGAGAGAACTGTATCTACTCAGTTATAATAACTCGATGTCGTGTTACATAGTAAAAAAATATTTATTTCTTACATATTTATTGTAGCTATATTATGTGAGCTTTTATAGTAGGTACAAATCCATAATCCCCAAAGTGAAAAGAAACTAGCAGTTTATTGGCCGAGAGTTGTAAATCCACTTTTTTATTTGTTGTAGGAATACCAATAAAAACTATATGTCATTTAGGTACGTTTAAGTTGCTAAATATACCTATTTCCCTCAATATTTCTTTTGCTCGGGTCCATCTATAGAATTATCTACGAGCCGAGTGTCAATTCAATTCAATTCCTTTATTAGATAAAATGTAAAATTTACATTTAGCCTGTTTACGAGGGAATTAGGCTGTAGCTAAACTTGAGTTTATCTTGCCTATCTCCACTTCAACTTACCAATTCGTATCCCCACTTCGGCAATATTGAATTTAGACGTACCAAATCTTTTTATTATTATTATTTTCTATCCACAATCAGTATTACTATAAGCAGATGTGGTCTGTGCAATTGTTGTTGTAAAGTGTGCACTCCATTAAATGCATCTCCTTTATTAAATTGTCTTGTGGAGCCCAATGTCAGTCGCTGGCTACCACGACCTTCCTCTTTAGCCTTGGTTCGTATCTTCGAGTCCTTAGGTTCTGGGCGAGTTGGTTAGGATGCCTTGCTAGGCGATTCGTATATGCATATGCATTTAGCTGGATCTCTTCCTGTACAGTCTTCATTTGAAGGTGCTCATGAGTACCAAATTTATGATTTAAGTTAGTAAATTATTTTTTATCGTTATATATTTATCAATCTTTCTCTTTCCCAGCAAAATGGAGCACAAAGACGTAATCCAGCGCGGTAACTCTCTCCAAGCTAAGTTCATAGTGACCAACTACAACACTCCGTGTGCCGTGAAGAACTCGCAGGAGTTTGTCATCTGCGGCGCTGCTGTGTTCCAAACCAGGGTCGTGGCTAGCCAGATACATAACGGACACACTAACATATATGTTAATCTTATATTTATCAGGTAAGTTTTGTATATGAGATAATACATAAAATTTTTGCATCTACTGAGTATTACCCTAGTGCTAGTGGCCATCTGACATGTCTAACTGCCTATATCAAATATTATTAACATTCATTAATTGTATTATAGTTACCGTAAGGCATGATTAAATTTAGTTGTGATAACCGGCTAGCACTTACGTCAATAATTATGTCGAAAATTAGCTCGACAAGTTTCGGAAAACTGAGGTTTCGTCCTCCTGATGATGGAAACCTCAGTTTTCCGAAACTTGTCGAGCTAATTTTCGACATAATTATTGACGCAAGTGCTAGCCGGTTATCACAACTAAATATTCATTAATTATTTCTATTGATAAATATGACAGTTAAATGTGTCCCGCGATCGTTGGAAACGCCCAAATATATATTTAATTGACAATCATAAGTAGGTTATTAATAAATAAATAACTATACCGAGACTTATAATTAAGCAGGTACGAGTACTTACATATAATAAGGTAAGCAGCATAGAAAAAAATATAAGTACTCTAGTAATACGAGTACTCTGTGTGTAGTAAAAAATACTCGCTGGAGTTTAGCAGGTAATGGTTGGCCATTGATAAACTCTCGACACCGGAGTCGGCCACTCTCATTCTATAAGAAGAAGAAGCAGGTAATTACCTTGCACTCTTGAATTATGAACCTCTACTAGGGTGATTCCCAAGCATCCACTGCGCAATAAACATTGTCGTCAGGTTCTTCAAAGAGCGTCCGGATGAGGACGACCTGGTGTACAACATGCGGCTGACTTGCCCCGAGTTTTCCATCACAGACAAGAGCTTCACCAGCGACGACGGCACCTGGCATCTAGTGCATGAGAACAAGTGAGTTTTATCATATACTTAGGTACTACTTATTTATTCATCCAGATTAAGCAACTCTCGACGCGGTCAGTCCTTGGGTGACCAAAACTAGACATTCCATTTTGGTATGACGGATGACGTGGTTAAAGTATAGGTCCCGGCTGTTTGTTATAGTACGGTAAACGTTACGCCATTAGAGACCCTTAGGGCAGTTTGAAAAATCTGACACCAGAGTTGGCCACTCTCGTACGTCCTTCCTTTTTTTTTTATGCAACAACCTTTTCTCCATTGTTTTTATTACATCGCAAAGAGAGTGAGAGGCGTAAAAAAACGACGCAACGGCGTTTCCAAGAAAGAAAAGTAACTAATTCTGTCATATTTAAGCTTCTGCCAATCAATGACAAACTGATTTTGTGTAGCGTTTGTATTAGGTATATATTCTGTGGTAGCGTGTACATAAAAAGCTAATTCCCTTTCAGGAAGCAGCAGTATTCATTCTGCGTATCCCTAACCATGGATGTGGCATCTGGCGTCAACTCCTTCGCGCCTCTATACGAGGACGACGACCTCGTGGACTTCGAGCTGAGAGGGGCGGAGGGCGAGGGGGTGAAGTTCCACAGAGCAGTGCTAGCAGCTGCCAGCCCCGTGCTGCGGCGCATGCTGGCCGGCTCGTGGCGCGAGGCCCATGACCAGCATGTCGATGTGCCGCATACAACCACTCATACGCTGCAGAGCCTCAAGGTAACGTTGTTGTGAATTGACGGTACCTAGATCGAGAAACGCGATAACGTAGGTTTATATGCCTTAATGACATTCATAATAGGTACATATTATGACTACAGATTCATTAAAAAAAAACTATTCGTCCCTCAAGCAATGCTTCGAAATCTTTATAAAATTAACGCCCATCTATCGATCTTATTTCTCAAAATATTATTAATTTATTATTAGTGTAAGAATTTGAACGCTCCTCCCTCCTCCCTTCACTAAGGTTGGCAGATCGAAATGTAAAATTGTTAAAACTGTCAATGTCATGAAGATTGCGATCAATAAGTGTTGTGCAGAGTGTTTGTTTTGTTTCCATTCGTACTTCGTAGCTTCCTGACGGTACTGCCCTAATTTCGTCTCGCGTTGTTTTGATACACAATGTATGTCCGCCAAATATATTCGCAAGCTGAAAAGGCTTGCTTAATGAAGTTAGTAGTCAAGTATAAATTACATGTATCGGAAACTGTTCGAGCTATGAATCCTGTGATAAGAAGGGATGCGTGGGTACAGCTCACGAATGAATTTAATACAATTGAAACAAATTCTAAGGTAAGGTACCGATCTCTTTTTCACCTGTTGATTTGAGTAGGTATATTATCTTAGATTAACAGAGAGTTAGTAGGTGCATATGCAAAAAAGTTATTTCACTTTTTTTCTTTTATAGTACTGAATTTACTTAATTAAATGTATGACTTGTAATTTAATAATGGAATTATTAATAAATTTATTGTATTGTATTGTAATATAACCGACGTATTTTTGTAATAAGTTTGTCTAATATTAATTTATCTATGATACATAAATGTTGAATGATTGATGTTTTTTATTTGCCTTACTCATATACTTACTAATTATATCTTTTGTACCTTTTTAGAGAACTGTAATACAACTCAAGAAATTGTGGGATAAATTAAGAACTAAAAGGAAAAATATTTTGGCAGCAAAAAAGAGAGAGCAAATGTGTACCAATGAAGAACAAATGGAAGGTATGTATTTTTATGGAGTTTTTCAACTGTAACTAGAAACTGTGAACAACCTCATTCAATAGCGAATAACGAACATTGATTTTTCTGAATCTGTATATTACGGTTTTCACTCGCGTCCAATTTTGCGTTGTTTACGCGTTTCGGGCGTAATAACTCCCATCTTCAGAAAGTACGTTCTGGAGCCGCGGCAGCGCGCAGACATATTGATAAGAATATTTCACGATAGTTTTAAAAATTAAATTCATTCTTTTGTCTAATAAATCTTCAAATGTAAATATCAAAACCTTTCCATATGTAACTCTTTGCATGTATTATATTATGTGATTGGAATCTTATGTTATTCCACAGACTCCCTGACTGCGTCTCTTGATCCAGAGATGGATGTGACACAGCAGCAGAGTACCAGCTCGGAAGAGAGACTTGCTGCAAGTATGCATCACATGAACATAGTTTTATTAGAACTTTAGAATACATAGGTATATGTATGTATATGTGTTGTCTATACTACATATTTGTGGCATTCTACTAAGCCAATGTTAATCCAGAACAAATATAATATACTTATCAAGGATTTAAAACTTTTGTCATGATAATTTTATTTAAGTATTATATTAATAACATTATATAATTAATAATATTATATTATATTAATTGATTTTATTTGCATGAGAAATAGCCAACTACTTACAGAAACATTATATTATACTAATGGGTGCTCGCGGCTTCGCTCGCATTAAGAAGTAAAACTTTCATCCCCTTTTTCACCCCTTTAAAAGTAACATTTCCAAAAATCCTTTCTTAGCGGATGCCTACGTCATAACATCTATCTTCATTCCAAATTTCAGCCCAATCCGTCCAGTGATTTGGGCTGCGCGTTGATAGATCACTGTATCAGTCAATCAGTCGCCTTTGAGTTTTATATACATACTAGTGGGTGCTCGCGGCTTCGCTCGCATTAAAAAGTAAAACTTGCATCCCTTATTTCACCCCTTTAAAAGTGGCATTTCCAAAATCCTTTCTTAGCGGATGCCTACGTCATAACATCTGCCTTCATTCCAAATTTCAGCCCAATCCGTCTAGTGGTTTGGGCTGTGCGTTGATAGATCACTATATCAGTCAGTCAGTCACCTTTGAGTTTTATATATATAGATTTAGATTGTATAATTTTTAATTGGTGTTCATTTAGGTCCAGAGAGGGGAAGTTCACTTTCATCTGACTCAGAGGAAGAAGCTGGTCCGGCAACTGGTGAGTGTTTAGATACTGATTTAAAAGGAAATATGAATATTAATATAATAATAATAATAATCTCTTTATTTCAGATACAAGATCCATAAAAGTACATTTACATGAAACATAAACTATTGTAATAAGTAACTTATATTTAAAATTACATATTTGTTTTAATTTCAACAGCATATTACTTAGATTAATGTTTTCACCCAGTGTCTTTGAATGGGACAGTCATATTTATCGGCTATAGTTGTTAGAATGCTGTTCTTACTACCACGAACTCTACTTAGCAGAGAAATATTGCCTTTCAAAACAGACGTTATTTCTAAAATCCATGTACTTAGGTATTTCAACGTCATCAAAATCCCTACATAGTCTCATCAGAATTGTTATAATAGTTTCACAAATATGCTAAATGTATAAAGTTTTGAATTGTTACTGATTAGTTAATTGAGCAAACCCCATTGTTGCAGAATCCGCTGATTACAGACAACAAATATTTGAAGAAGAATCCGCCCTTCGTAGAGAGAAATATAAACGAAACAAAGCCAACGAAAAAGAGCTTCACGGCCTAAAAATACGAGAACAAAAATGGCTACTGAAAGCAGCAGAGACACAATACAAGAAGAGTTATTTGGAACATAAGGCAGCGGAAGAGCTGTTCAAAAAGAATAAGTTGGAAAGGCAGACTGCAGAGATAAAGTTAAACAAATTGAAAAATGATGAAGTTTAGACAGATTATTATCTGTCTTTAATTACTAGACCTAAAACTATAATACTCAAATAAGATAAGAATGTGTTATATGTGTACCTATATACATATGTTGTTGTCTACTTACTAAAAGTACATATATAAAATTTATGAAATGGAATATAGAATAGATAAGATGAATGTTTCTTTCCAAATATGTATTTGGTCGTATTCCTCATGACTGTGGGTCGAGACTCCCCCGCAGAATTTATTCGCTAGGGGAGTTCTCTTGGGTTACATCGTGGTGTACATTCTTTCACGGAACACACATGTCCTTGGATATTGTGGCCCTCAATGTCGGTTTCTTCTCGATGTTTTCCTTCACCGTTAAGCGAGTGTAAATCCACACAACTTAAAAATACTAAGTCATTGGTGTAGGGCCGGATTCGAACCAGGGTGCGTCTGGATGAAAAGCAGACACTGGAACCGCTGAGCCACACTTGCTTTTTCACTGTATGTACCTAGTTTACCATAATTTTATTACTGTAACTTGAAACTGAAAGCTACTTTTGATAGTTTCTTTATTTACTCGACTCAACTGAGGAAATTCTTTAAACTTTTCTCTTAATTTGATAAAATTAAATGAATCAATGTGTAGACAGTGTCATATATATATGTTGTATTTGAATTCAATTAAATGAATCATTTTATGTGAACAGAATTATACCTATGTATTATTTTTAACCAACTAGAATAAGTGGGAGATTCCGACTATCTTATACTTGACCGTAGGTATCAGTAATTTTTTCTTTATCTGTCTGTGTTATTTAACTAGTGGAAGCTCGCGACTTCGCTCGCATTATTTCAAGATAAAAAGTAGCCTATGGACACCTAAGACCTCGTAGTAACAACATACCAAAAATCATGATGATCCCTTCAGCCGTTTTTACGTGAGGGAAACAGATAAACAGACATAAAATATAAAAACTACTGAAACGTGTTTAAATATCGATTCAAAGTAAATCCAAACTTTCTTTTTCTAATTACTTTTATGTACAGATTTTTGATTCTCTTCAGCTTTATTATATGAACCTATAGATCTCAATCAATATCTGTCCCAGGACTACATCTACCTCCGCAAGCTGCCGGAGACGGGCGTGGAGCCGCTGCTCCTGCTGGCCTCCTACTACATGATGTCAGACCTCCAACACAAGTGCGTGTACAAGCTGCTGCAAGCTCTCACGCCGCAGAACGCATGCGATTTGCTCGAGTTTGCTGCCAAGAATAAGGTAAGTTTTTCTCTCCGGCCAAAGGTACCATGGGACAGCTACAATATGTGGAATGCTGGAAAATATATGGAGAGATGGACACATTATACAGAAAACCAAGCTGCAGCTCGAGAAGGTGCTAGTTTTCCCCATATTTATAGTAGTGGTATAGGAAAGGCTGTATGTATGTATACTTTTTTTTCTGGTCCTCCACCAAATACCCCCTGTGTTGCAGAGGCTTTGTTTAGTCATGTTTTTATATATCTAATTAAAATAATTTAGATACATTATTTTACCAAAACATTTTGATTACCTTTAATAATATTAAACTATAGACAGGTAACATGGTTGTATGTATACCTTGTTGTGATGTTCTTTTTCCAACACACTAGAGATAGATAGATATACACTTTATTAAAAACACCAGCACAATACAGAAATTTACAAAAAATATTAAAACTTAAGCCTAGTGTATTAACTGGCGACCTTATCGCTAAGAGCGATCTCTTCTAGGCAACCAAGAACCATAGAGCTTGTCATTTAGGTAAAATCGTAGATAATAATGTGGCCGATAACATTGGTGGCTTATGTCTGTATTGGAATGGAAGTATCTAAGAGGTTTTGTGATAACTCTTACTAAAATAATATACTTTCCTAACTTTATGTTTCTTATAAGTTGTCTAATGATAAAATTCGTATGAGAGTGGTCCACTTTGGTGTTGAAAGTACTCTAACAAACCGAAAAGCCTCGGACAATATAATAGTATTGTACATAGGTATTTTACTGTAGCTAATAGATAATATACATATATCTAGTCAGGTCATAAGTATTGTCACACAGTAAAAACTTTTCTTTTAGAATGCTGGCCACAAAAAAGTTTATTGAATTCAAATTTCGAATTGTTCAAAAAAATAAAAATGTATACTTTTTAGAATTCTACTCATTTTTAAATATGGAGTGGACGCTTAAAGAAGACCGTGTTGCAGTTATTGCATTGCATCGTTGCGGTTACGCGCCAATTCAAATTTTTGACATACTGAAAAATTTGAATATAACCAAAAGATTCGTTTATCGTACCATCAAACGATACAATGAAGACTCTAGTGTAGATGACAGGTCAAGAAGTGGTCACTCTCGGTCTGTTAGGACTCCAGCAGTGATAAAAGCTGTGAAGGCGCGAATTCAAAGAAATCCCAAACGTAAGCAGAAACTTTTGGCCCTTCAGATGGGGTTAAGCAGAACCACGGTGAAAAGGGTGTTAAATGAAGACTTAGGGCTTCGGGCATATCGAAGAAAAACAGGACATCGTTTGAATGCTCGTGTAATGGACCTGAGACTGAAGAGATGCCGCGCTTTGTTGAAGCGGTACGCGGGAAAAAAATACCGGGGAATTCTTTTTTCGGATGAAAAAATTTTTACCGTAGAAGAGAGCTACAACAAACAAAATGATAAGGTGTACGCACACAGTAGTGAAGAAGCGAGCAAACGTATTCCGCGTGTCCAACGAGGTCATTTTCCATCCTTGCTCATGGTATGGTTGGGAGTTTCTTATTGGGGCTTAACAGAGGTACATTTTTGTGAGAAAGGTGTAAAAATGAATGCAGTTGTGTATCAAAATACAGTCCTGACGAACCTTGTGGAACCTGTTTCTCATATCATGTTCAATAACAAGCACTGGGTATTCCAACAAGATTCGGCGCCAGCTCATAGAGCGAAGAGCACACAAGACTGGCTGGCGGCGCGTGAAATCGACTTCATCCGGCACGAAGACTGGCCCTCCTCCAGTCCAAATTTGAATCCGTTAGATTACAAGATATGGCAACACTTGGAGGAAAAGGCGTGCTCAAAGCCTCATCCCAATTTGGAGTCACTCAAGACATCCTTGATTAAGGCAGCCGCCGATATTGACATGGACCTCGTTCGTGCAGCGATAGACGACTGGCCGCGCAGATTGAAGGCCTGTATTCAAAATCACGGAGGTCATTTTGAATAAACTTTATTGTCATAAGAATCTATGTTTTGTTAAGTTCATTTTGGTATATAAATGGTTACATAAAGAATAAAGTTGTTTCAATTATTTTATATGAAACATGTGACAGAATTTATGACCTGACTAGGTATATATAGTCCCATGTTTTAGGTAACTCGCTTAGCCAGGAAGGTTTCTGAAAAAATAATAATAGTGTTGCATTATACTGTACCTTTAGATATTAGATATATATTTCCCTGTTTCAGGTAACTCGCTTAGTCCTAGCAATACTAGAAGCCGTGGAGAAGGGTCAACTGCAGGTGAAGGATATCAAACGACACGTGCAGACCACTATGTGATGACACCGAGCGAGTGATCTGATGAACTGTCTTGGTTGTGATTGATTGGATCTCTGGATGGAAGATGAAAAAGTGACTGTATGGGTTATTGTTTTTGGTTTTCCTTCGGGTTGCGAAGTTTTTATGTGTTGCTGTGCTTAAAAACCAGTGTTGGAGCGTCACATCCCGCTGCCAACATAACGGGACAGGTCGACCAACTGGAGAGGTTCCCGCCAACGCCGACAGGGGGCAGCCCGCGCGTTAATAGAACGTATTACCCCGTCTATCGCGCCGCACGGCGCACGCGCAACACAAGTCATAATATACAGTCCACTCGTATCAAACCATACCAACTCGTTGTTATTTCATCCAACAAGGCATCCCAATAGGACCGAGGAAAGTAGCAACAACCAGTGCTAAATTAGGACATGGACTATAAAGTGCTACCATGTGTGAACTGTATCTATAATGTATTCCAGTATGTAATGTTCTAATTTCGTCTTCGTGGTAACTTCGAATTACAAGAGGAACATACAAACGGTTTCAAAAAGTTCGCCTATGTCAAATTTAATTTAGATTATATGGACATATTAATTTTACTATATAGGCGTATTATACATATATATATTATAATGGATGTTTATCCTAAAATATAAATGCGCTAGAAATTCGATTGAATTTTTGTAAAAAATGTAAGCTGTCGTCCAAAAAAGATAAACAGACCAGCCAGTTTACTAACCTTTATAAAGAGATGTTGTTTAATCTTTTTTAACATGGAATTACGTTTGATTACAGCCTGTCTGATGTTACATCTATGAAACCATTTTTGTTTCAAATTATCATATAAGGCGGATATTGCATGATCTGATTTTAATTACCTATAAATAAAGCCACAGTATCTATTTTTCATAACGATGTTTTATTTGACCTTTTCCAGTGCCAATAACAATAGAATACAAGGAAGTCGAAATGTTGTGAAATTGCGAAGAATGTAAAAATATTTATCATTATTACTGAACTATTATAAATAAGCTAGATTTAATAAGACCGCTGTAAGTGTACATTTAAGGATGTCATAGTTTTTGAAAGCCGTGGCCACTTATACTAGTTTTTTTTTCACTTGACAGGTTTTTTTTTTTAACTAAACCAGGTCTGCATTTGACCATAGCTTGCCTGATGGTAAGCAATAACCAGAAGCGGCACTTTTTATGTGCCTTATTGGAATGATGATGATATAGGCTAGCCAGAATGTAAAACACATTCCCTCAGTAGTCAGCTGATATAGTATTTAGTGAGTACACAAATATATGAAGAGATAGAAAGAGAAAAATAGATATTACAATAATTATTTCCCGTAGCTAGGCGTCAAACGCGTCTTATACAAGTTTTGTAGCAAAAATTACATTATCTCTTACAATTGAAAAATAAGCAATATTGGAATGATTAACTATGTAATATGAGCGACTTATTTAAATTGGTCAAAAGAGATATACTAGTTTGCTCTCTTTCTAATTCGTTGGCTGCTAATAATGCTAATAAATCTATCACTTTAATATTGCATCTTACCATTGATTACAGTTATATTATTTTTATAAGTATTTGCCGTGATCCTTCCATATTCATCAGCAGTAATTCTGGTATCAGTTTCAGTGATTTGGTAGCCAAGCTACTCTTCTGATGTTTACCGTCATTTTACTATCGGTTATCTGTAATTGCCATTCTGTAATCTTCTGAGGTTTACCATCCCATCGCTTATCAGTGCTATACCTACGATTTATTTCCTAAACACTTAAGCAAAAGTTGTCAGCAATCTACCATCTATAGCCAATAATCTACCATCCATTGCTACCATTCTACTGATTACTGTTCCTACGGTTCCACAGTACCTAAGTAGTATCTCCAAGGCAGGTGAGGTATCATTGAGTGACTGTCGCACAAGCACCGTGTGTTTTCATGCCACCTTTATACATACTATACTGAACAACGCTTTTATTGTCACTTCGATCTTCTTGGTTACCAGCAATCTATCAGCAGTTGTCAGCAATGTATCAGAAGTTGTCAGCAATGTATCAGAAGTTGTCAGTCTACCATTGATTGCCAGTAATCTACCATCCGTTGCCAGTTTTCTACCATCCATTCTACCATAGATTACTGTTCCCCCGGCTCCACAGTGATCAGTATCTCCAAGGCAGGCGAGGGGTCAGTGAGCGACTGTCGCGCGAGCTGCGAGTGTTGCCAGGACACGTCCCCCTCCCCGCCCCACAGCTCTACCTCTATACACAGTGTGTTGAATGATGTTTTTATTTCCACTGGTGGATCTGAGGACAAATATACATTGTTATTATATTTTTGTGCTAACACTTACGCCATTTTTTGTAACGGAAACTCTTGTACAGTGTTATATAAATTGATAAATATCTTACCCTAATAATATTTTTTTAAGTTCTTAAAAGAGGAGGTTATCGATTTGCCTGTTTGTGCTGTAATAAAGTCAGGTTTAGACAAAAGTTGCACATGTTAACCTTCTATATAGGCGTTCATCGTGGTTAATCACGTCATACGTGTCAAATTTGGTTCTGTATGTGTGTGTCTGTATAATGGGGAGGCTAAGCCTCTACAGGCGCTCTCTAGCAATAACTAAGTAAATATATCAGCATTGAAATTGGCTTTATTTCTCGAGGAAGGTAATAATGCCTTACTTGAAGATTCACGAGATCTCGAGTCGAGTCGAGAAAATCTTGAGATTACGTAACCACGAGATTTCCTCGACTCGACTTAAGATCACGTGACCAAAGTGGCTCCACCTCAACTCGACTCGTTTTCTTAAAAGGAAGTACGAATCGAATACAAGTGCCTATGTAAAGTCAAAGACTCGCTGCCCGCGGGGTAATAAAATGTGGAAACAGGACGCACTCTGTTGCGCTCTCTGTCACACTTACGGACCTTACGGCGGGCATAGTGATGCACCACTGAAGTGTCGATGTTTATTGTCGATTGTTTTTTCTTTGACATTTTTACTACTGTATGTAATTGACAAAATAAATGAATCTAATCTAATAGGTAAAAAATAAAAAAATATCATTTTTTTTATGTATTTTTTATTTATTCCTTCGAAACGTAATTAATAAATTACCCTTGTAAACCATTTCTTCAATTGAACTCATTAACAAACTACTGAGCGCCAGCGCTTACTATTCTTCATATTCTTAGAATCTATCGATAACTTCTTACCGGTAAGCAGCTATCGATAAGTGATGCACGGCACGCGGTTATCCCTAGCGCACCGATGATTTATGGCACCGCGGGCAGCGAGTCTTTGACTGTACTATAGTAAGTATATTTATTTATTTAGTCACTACATAAGCACAAGCCTTACAGACAAGTCCAATTCACCTGCCTTAGTTATTAAATATTACATAACATTACTTATTTACATGGTTTGAGTGTAATTGTATCATACATCTTTTTAAGTAAGCTACAAACTTGCGTTTCGTTAGAAATAAAAAGGTCGAGGTCATGGTTCTGCCTTAAAATCTCATTCAACATTAATATTTTCATATATCTGATCTCACCATCGAGTGATATCTCCCTCTGAGCCTTCTGGTCACAGCGCAGCGTGGCGGAGTGTGCCCCGGCGTGGTAGCGCGCCGCCCCGAGCCGCGCGCTCACGGCGGCGCCCGCGCACGCGCCCGTGTGCACGCGCCACGAGATGCTGCCTCGACTGGCGCCCTCTGGGGGTGGAACAGATAAAAAAATGTTGGTAATGATGCTTACTTAAAATAAGCTAAGCTTATATTACTAAATTGCTACCATTACTTTTTAGATAGCTTTTCTTGTATTAGAAGTGATTACACATAACATTACCTATAAAGGTAAAAGTTGATTTAGATCAAAATTGATATATAGGTAAATTACACTCTCGACTTTTAAGACGTGGGGTGCTTTTTAACCTGGATACCGTAAGGTAGAAAACATATCTCACCAGTTCTAGCCAGATACACCATCTTCCAATCCTGCTCCACCTTCCGTATCATGTTGTCCGAGTGGAACACCCCCCCGCGCCACCCCGCTATGGAGGTTATGGGGGTCTGGTCTCTTGACACTATGTATTTGTCTGATGCACCGTAATACCTGGCAAGGAACATTAACTTGTCTGAATATTTTTTGGTATATATCATACCTATTTTTACACTGGACTGTGAGGCATTACATAGATAGAATCTAACGTAAGTTTTATAAAAAGCGGCGAAAATATTGTGTGAAGGGGATGGAATTATTTTCACCGCACTTAACGGTAGTGCTGTGAAGCTCCCAGCTACCCGGACATATCACAAGTTTTATAAAACTTACGTTTAATGAACCGGGTAAATAAATATTAACCACTATGTGTGTTCGGACAATTCATATTCGGGAAACGAAACGCCTATCGTAGACCCCTAAGGAACTTCGATGGTTGGTGGATGTTAGTGGTGAAAATTATGACAATTTTGATGTCTTTTATCGGTGTTTCGTTTCCGAGTTCGAGAGTTTGGAAAAGTTTCGGCCTCGCGACTCGTACTCTGATGGTGTACCTGATGGCATAGTGTCCAGGCTGGTCGAGTGTGAACGTGTATTGTTGTGTTGCCCCCGACTCGCCGCGCTGCGAGCGCCACGCAGCCGACCCACTGATGCGCCCGAGTGACTCGTAGTCTGACGGCTTCCTGTAAATAGACGATAAAAACTGTTTAAAATTGAGTTTTATTCATAACGTCGTATCTTTAGCTAAGGAAAAAATATAGATGGTCATTTTCTGGCCTGATTTAGCTATTTAGTATTTATGTATTTGCCAAAGTTATTGACGTGCGGGTAAATTGTCGATACGACCCTTTACTAAAAATTACGTTTTTGATAGGCACACTTGTTTGTTTTTTATGTGTTTCTGAGAACAAACAAGTTTGTTGTCTGAAGTCCAACAAAGAGCAGTCACAGTGTAACAAGACTATATTTCTCCAGTTTTTATCTGCAATGGATTTCCGCTAAGTAACGCCTGATTCAATATCTTATCCAAAAGATTCACTGAAACTATTCCATTACTTTTATATGTATGTAAATCTATACCTACATATTATAAAGCTGAAGAGGGTCGAAAGTTTGAACATTGAAGATATTTAAAAAAAATGTTTGCAGATACTCTGAATGGATAGCAGCTCCACCAATTTCTAGAAATTTTGTCTGTTTGTCTGAGTCTCTGTTTATCAATTTATTTAAACGCTCATCACGCAAAATTGGCTGAACGGATCATTATGATTTTCGTATGTAGGTAGTATGAGGTCTATAGGCTACTTTTATCCTGAAATAATGTGAGCGAAGTTGCGGGCGTTCACTAGTATGTAAATAAAGTACCTCTCCATCATCATCTGCACTAGTTCCTGCAGCGCGCACTTCGTGAGGTACCTGCAGTCTCTTTTCCGCACCACGAAGCGACACCAACGATACGTTAAACAATGCGGGAATTAAACTGGCCCATTACTGTTTTATGTATATAAATCAAACGAGTTGTAGTCAAGCGTGACCCTATCAAATGTAAAAAAATATATACATCTAATTCTAATTTGTAGTGGGGCGATGCGTCCTGCACTGACAACCCGCTTGGGGCGTATTGTGCATTTCCCCCTCACCAGACAGACCAACTCCAACCAACCGAGCTCCCTGAAATAACGGAGCACGGCTTTGGGTTGCTGGGATATTACTTGCTTTCCATTTGCGTCAGGTGTTTTGGTATGTGAATTTGAGACCGCCAAACTCGTCGTAGTGTCTGCCTCATTTGATAGAACAATTCCATGCTTGATTCTTGTTTCAGCTGTGGCTACACAATGCAGTAGTAGTTCATGTTCATGTAAATGAAGTAAGTAAGTACCTCTCCAGCATCATCTGCACCAGCTCCTGCAGCGTGCGCCTGGCGAGGTACCTGCGCCGCGCCTCCGTCACCTGCCGCTGCCTCGCGCCGCGCAGCGTCACCAGCGACTCTATGAGCTCGCCCTCACCACACGCCGTGCGACGGGATACTACCTGGGAATAAATATACAGAAATACTAGTGGGTGCTCGCGGCTTCGCTCGCATTAAGAAGTAAAACTTGCATCCCCTATTTCACCCTTTTAAAAGTGGCATTTCCAAAAATCCTTTCTTAGCGGATGCCTCCGTCATAACGCCCAGTGGTTTGGGCTGTGCGTTGATAGATCACTATATCAGTCAGTCAGCCACTCAGTCAGTCAGTCACTTTTTATATATTTAGATTCGGAGACATTGTACACAGCGCCATCTAGCCTTACGATAAGGTACAATCTGGTTCATTAAACGTGACATCTATAGCGGCGTAACGTAACTCATTCCATCCTTTTCGCACTAATGGAAGAGCTGTATTGAAAATTCACGTTTAGTGAACAAGTTCTATAATAGGTTGGTCAATTAATTCAGCACTCATATTTTCATGGGCCAAACGACTCATGACCCATCCAATTTTTGAGTCACTCCGTGGTCAAGCATCAAACAAGACTTCAGATTGATAATATGGGTCACCAGACTCAATACTCATTTCAATAAACGTAGCACACCCGAGTCACCTGTTGGTCAGACATGGGTCGCCCGTAAGTCAAGCATTTACCTACCTCTTTATGGTTGGTGGTATATCTCCAGGTAACATCTTGCACGTCGTCCCTGGATACGGCTATCACATAAGACAGTTTTTTGCCCCACCCGTGGCAGTACATTAGAGGCTTGTTGTGTTTGGCTTTACGCAGGTCACAGTGTCATCGTGTTTGGGTCATTTTTATTATACGTGGTTCAATTAACTCAAGACTAAGCTTTAAATGGGTCAACTGATTCAAGACTTCAGATTGGTCACCCGACTCAATACTCACTTTCAATGAACGTAGGACACAGACTAGTCACATGTAGGTCAGACACGAGTCACCCGTAAGTCAAGCATACTTTACCTACCTCTTTATGGTTGGTGGTATATCTCCAGGTAACATCTTGCACGTCGTCTCTGGATACAGCGATCACATAAGACAGTTTCTTGCCCCACCCGTGGCAGTACATTAGAGGTGTGTTTAGTTTGGCTTCACACGGGTCACAGTGGAGCCACGTGTTAGAGTCGAAGTCGAATACCTGGAGGAAATAATACATATTGCGAAATTAGATAAATGAAAAAATTATATTAGATTTATATTTAAAGAATATTTGAATTAGTTTAGTTATATTTCTTTACTCATCAATAAAAGTATTTGGTTTGTATGTATTTTAAAATGCTATTCTGTTTTATAACCTGGACAAAATGGTACCTATAGCTGCAACAATTTATTGATCTTAGACAGCATTTTGAGTGAACCAATGTAACAACCTACATCCTCAAAATCATAGCTTGATGACCCAATACGACTCATAGATCCAAAACCATGACTCAATGATAGGTACTTTATTCATTGCAATCAAAATTGTGTAAGCCTTGTATTCAGAATAGCCCTACTCGGAATTCAAGGCTTACACAATTTTGATTGCAATAAATAAACTTAAAATGAACCAAAACCATTCATTGTTGACCCAAAATCATGTCCCACAGAGGTCTTTCAACCAAATTGAGTAGAATGTTGGTACTTACCTCGCACCACACATGATCCGTGGTATCATACACGTATCGCGCGTCATATCCCAGCGCGCGGCACAGCAGTGTGAAGCAGTTGGCCCACTCGCCGCAGCGCCCGCTGCGCGTGCGCAGCAACGTGCGCAGGTCGTTGTGCCGCGGGAACCGCGCGCCGCCGCCGCATTGGGTGCATTTGAAAATCTGGAAGAAATAAACTTTTCTGAATTGGTGAGGATTAAGTCATTCATTTATTAATTCAACTAAATCTCAATCACCACATATGATTATTTTTATTTTATTCATAATAAGGATAAACTGGCAAAAGGCGGTGAAATAGGGGAGGGTAATGGGGTGAAATAGGGGATGCAAGTTTTACTTCTTAATGCGAGCAAAGCCGCGAGCACCCACAAATTTATTAATAAGTGTAAAAGGGATGTTAATTTTTCATTTAATTTGTTGAGATTTGCTGTCTTACTACTAAGGTATTTTATCTTTCCTTTATAAAAATAATAAATAATGGCTGCTGTTAAAGGTATCTGCAGGGCAAGCACGGCACAAGGACTAATAGTCTTTCCACCATTTTTATCCACTTGTTGTATGATGGGTGACAGGTGATAAAATGGTAGAGATTTTTAGTCCTCATGCCGTGCTTGCCCTGCAGGGCCTCATAAGCCTCATAAGGAGTACTCACTTCAACTCTACAAGTCTCGACAGCAGTAGTCATGGTCTCAGTGCGAGTGAAGGTGGTGGGTCCAGCGCAGGCCTCGCACGGGGGCTGGTCCACCCATGAGAAGAACTCGTGCTTGAACCAGGAGATCAGCTCCATGAGGAGGGCTATGTCGAATGGCAGGTCTAGAGCTTTGATTTTACCTGAGAACATATAAAGTTAAATACATTTTAATACCTTGGGAATGTGATATTGTATATGTTTTTAGATTTTAGCAAGCAGAAGTTGTGATGTGTAAATGGTTAATTAAATGTGATGTCTATGCTGTATTGTGTGAGAAGGGTGGATTATCACTGCCTATATCACTTTTAGTGAACTGGGTTCTACATAGTTTTCATAATAGGATTAGATTTTTATAGGGAATATTTTATGTTTTTTTTTTTTTTTTTTTTTTACATGAAATAGGCTTACGCTTGACTACAACTTGCCTGATGTTAAGCAACGTTATAATCTACGATCTTACGCGCTTGCCTAGAAGAAACCGGTTTACTCTCGACTTGAAGACCGACAAATTATAGTTCAAGGGGAATAGAGATTCGGGCAAGGAGTTCCACAGTTGGGCTGTTCGCACGATGAAAGTCGAAGCAAAACGCTTGGTGCGAGTCTTTGGAACCTCAACTGTATAACGGTGCCTCCTTGCCGTGCCTCTACTCGTGCGATGGTGAAATGGGGCTGCAGGAATTAAACTATGCAATTCCTCCGCACACTCTCCGAAATGCAACCTGTAAAAAACCGAAAGACTGGCCACCTTACGGCAGTGCTCAAGACTTTGTAATTTTGAGCTACAGAGTGAGTCTTTCGCGATGAGCTTTTTTGCCCGCTTCTCAATTAACTCTAACGCCTCGAGCTGGTACTTGGCAGATCCATCCCAAAGGTGCGAACAATACTCCATACACGACCGAACTTGCGCTTGATACAAGGTCAGCAGCTGTTCCGGAGTATAAAAGAAATCATCAAAATTAAATAAATATATCAAAATTAAAAAAAGGATGGAATGATTCTGGCCATATGAAACCAAATCTATCTTTTATAATATGGCTTCAATCTGATCGAAGTAATATGGTCCTACAGCCTAGCTGAAGAACAGCAGAAGTATTCATTGTAAAGTAGCACCAATGCTTACCCGTCTTAATCTCCTTCTGTTGTTCACGCACCCTGTCCAGCGCCATGAGCTGCAGGCTGGCCAGCGGTATGTGCTCCCGAGCCAGCACCTGCAGCTCTGCCTCCTCATACACCAGCACATTGTTGAACAGCTCTTGGATCTTGCGGAGGAATGGGTTGTGTGTTGCCTGGGGAAATAGAGGAGCTTAATTATTAATTATTTGCTTTGTTAAATGATTTTGCCAATTATCCCCTTGAGTAGCAAAACTCCATGGAAATTATGGTGATGTAACCAATAACTGGTTACATGTCAAAGAAGGAAATAAATTTTCCATGTAACAGAACCTTCCAAGGAGACCAAGAATTTAATGAAAGAAGTCAAATGACAATTGTCATATAAGTTATATACTATTTAAAGCTTGAATACCTGTCTGCTTTGCTATAGTTTAGCTTTTGGTAAGTTTTGTTGTAGTAAAACAGCACAATTTCACTTAGATATTACAAACACACTATACACCTTGAATATTGAAGATGAAAGCTGGTTCTATGCCACAAAAAACATCTAGCATATCTGGAATATTTACTAACTAAACAATTACTAGCTTTTTTTAGTTAAATGATAATTTATTAGGTTGTCTTTAGAAATGAAAATATTAGGTACCAACTGAAAAGGAAAAACTTACCAAAACATTAACAGGCAACAAGTTCATTCTAGGAATAGAAGGGTGACTTCTAACAGTCTTTATTCTGCTCTTATTATTGTCGATGGCGCCGAAACAGAAGTTAATCTTCCTTTCTAATGCTCCTTGAGCCATCCTCAAGTTGCTCAGTGTTGATTGGTTCGGGTACACAAAGTTGTCACCTCTCTGTAACAATGATAGTTAAATTGTTAGAGATTTTGTATGAGGAAACTATCGAAGAAATATGTATGAGTTTAGAGAAAAGGTAAACAGAAAAATAAATGATGGAAGTCATGACCACTTGGATAATTAAATTTCTCACTCACCTGCTCGAAACCGACGTATTGAAGATATTCATTGAAGGACTTGAAATTGGTCACTTCTTTTAGAATGTTACTCTTAATCGTTCTTAGCTGATAATCGTGAGGATTTTCTAAAATGTTATTTATATGCCGCAGAAGTTCGTACAATATTTTTTGGTATTTGTCTATATCCCGCACACTTTCTTCCACTAAAGCAAGACGCGCCATGTCTTCCATGGTGAATTAAATGTTTTGTGATGTCCTGGTTGTGAGGGAAATCAAGGATTTTTATTAAAATCGCAATATGATGATAAACCCATTTTGCTGATATCACTTGTCAATTTTTGATTTGTCATTTCGTTACTTTTCGTTCAAAATTATAAACTTTATTTTATTCTATTCTTCGGATAGACAAGAAATTTTTGAACGAAATATTCTTATCATCTTTATGCAGAAAATTCAAAATTTTCAAAACTTTTTTACGATTTTGACTTAACTGTTAAATGTTAAATTTCACCAAAGATATCCAAATACATCCATGATCAAATAACACGAATAACACACATATAAAAGTATGCTTCTTATTACATATAGGTACCCATATCATATTCATTAATGTGACTGTCTTTAAAATTACACTATCAATCAAGTCTTGTCTTCACTAAGATTTATAATATAGAATTAAAGCAATTGATCGAAGAAAGCAATGTACAATAGTTTCTAAAAAGGTAGCAATAATTTCGATCAAATAGGTATGTATGTACAAGGTATGTACAGTACAGCACAGCAATAATAATAAAATTACCTCAGGTTGGGAACCAGAGTTGCCATAACGTAATTTTTAATTTCCACATTTATCAACCGTTTTTCTTAAAAATTGAGCAGAATTTATTGTTTCGGCCTTATTCATCTTCTTTTATTTCAATTAATTTCCCTGTATTTTACGGGTCTTTATCTAAACTTATTCTATGTTTCTAAACATCTATTATAGGTACTTATTAAGGTCACCAATATTTTAATAATCTGTTTCCATGGAAACATGAGCCCTACAACATAGCTAAATCACGATGCGTAAACAATCAATCATATCGGGAAACATTCCAGATAATGGTAAATCTAGATACCTATATCAAATTTGATTAAATTCTTCAAGTTATTATACATATTTTAAACATCTTGAATGTTTTTTTTCTTCAGAATTAGGTCGTGGTTCAAGAAATTGGTTGTTACACGCCCGATACGTTCGAGGTGAACATGGGCTGTGCCAGGACCTAGCAGATGAACTGCAGAGGGAAAATGACAACAAACATCGCTTTGCACATTTTATCAAAGTAAGAAACTCATTGTAAATTATAAAATTTACGAACTGCAGTAGGTACTTGCGACGTCGAAGTGAGGGAGATGCGAAGCCGCAGGCCGAGTATCACCATCACTTCGACCATCAGACCTTGGAGTACCTACCCCATGGGATCCCAAAAACTATAAGAGATAGCAGGTTGGTGTTTGAACTAAATATGAACAGCTACAATAGAACAGCTTGCAAGCTGTTCTAATCATATTTATAATCTATTGGTAGCATGCTTGCTACCAATCATACAAAAAAAATGAAGTAAGTATATAATGAGTTGATACAATTGAAAAGTATATATGTATTATATCCGTTATCTAGTACCCATGATACAAGCGTAAGCTTAGTATGGGGCTAGATGGCGCTGTGTGATATGTCCTGAAATATTTATTTATTTATTTATTATTTAATTTTAAACTGGCTACCTACCCTAAATTTTACGTGGTTCAGTTTGAGTATCTAAGTAAATATTGTTTCTCAGGGATCAGTGCTTGCTGATGCTGGTCGCCTTCAAGAAGCCTTGGAGAGGTTCCACGCTTGCCTCAGACTACAACCTCAAGACCCAGAGCCTTTGAAACAGGTTGCCAAATGCTTGTGAGTTTTAAAATAATTACAATTCAAATACCTAAGTATATGTATTACTTATAGAGAATTTGACTGAAAATGGCTCAATAAATTATTATTTCTGCTTAGCTGTATTTATAATTTATTATAAGCGTAAGTCTTTAAGTATTTGGAGATTTGATTTGATGATAATGACTTATGAAATCATTGAGCCGATGTATTTACAGATTCCGTCAAGGAAGATTTCAACTATCTCTAGAGGCATATTTGGAAGCTGATAAGTTAACCAAATTGCCTGATGCTGATATCTACTGCAGCTTAGGTAATTATATAAGTTAAACTATTTGTTATTTTATTATTAAAACTATCATGAGACATTCTTACTAATATGTATGGAACTATTACGGTTTTCACTCTCGTCTAATTTCGCGTGACCCATCTACAGAACGTGCCTACGTTCTGGGACTACAACTGCAACATAGGTATATAAAAGTTTTAAAAGCATAATAAATCTACTTTACTTTTGTCCTCATAAAATTCATATCTTTCAAACAATTTAACAAATTTTAAGACTTTACGTAGACCTGCTAAGCATAAAAATCAAACAAGGGAAAGGTAAATAAAACCGTTTAAAAACAAATAAGCACCCATATGTTTTATGTACCAAACGTTTACACCAGCGGAATGTGCTTGGAACCTCGGCGACATCCAGCGCGGCGTGGAGTGGGCGCGGTCTGCTGTCCAGGCGGGGGGTGGCGAGAGGGCCGGGGCCCTGCTGGCCAGGCTGCTCGTAGCCTGTGATGAAGTACATGGCGCTTTGGCTGCTTACGAACAAGTGCTCGGGTATGGTCTATCTTATTTCATATTTTATTTTATTTATTTATTAATGCTGTACGATATTACATACATTTTAGAACTAATTCTAAAAAATAAATTGAGTTGTGTGACGCTGTTGCTTGTTTGAAGGTTAGGACATAGCACTTCTCTTACAATATCTACTTAAACACTATTTTCCTTATACTAATTTACATGGCTAAATACTTAATAATAACTTAATAAACGTGGCTTCTAAAAAATGTAAATGGATGGAACTGTGAGTGTTTTCAGGCGGATGAAGTAAGATCTGCAAGTTTCTCTGGGTCTGATGTTAACTATTATTCTTATAAGTTTTTTTTTTGTATGATGAGTAGTGATTCTGCATCTGTGCTGTTTCCCCATAGCAGTAATACACCGTATTTTAGCCATGAATAGGCATATCTTTGGTATAAGTCGAAAGTTTACGTGTGAGTGTGTTTGTTACTTGTTCACTTTTATCGGCGGATTTATTTACATGAAATTTATCATGGAGAATGAATATTTCGCTCATATGGGTAAGATTATAGATTCAAATTGCATCAGCCGGTAAATTATTGTACTTACTTTTACTTATGTAGATATGATATAACGGTGTTCATCGATAACTTAAATGTGTGTGGTTCTGAAATCGTAACTATGACAATCCTCTACATCAAATATACATATTTTTATCATTACATGTTAGGTCTCATGCATGTGGAGCTGATACCCTCGCCGCGGCAGGTGCCCTGCGTCTCCGAGCTGGCGACCCTCGAGGTGCCTTCCAACTACTCGGCGCTGCATTGGCCCAGCAACCAACCCAGCATGCTGCAGCTCTGGCGCTGGCTGCCATGATGCTGCAGCATAGAGACCTGGATGCAGCACTAGCCAGGCTCAAAGCAGCGCTGTCAGCGCACCCGACCTGTGTGGCAGCGCATAGCAATCTGGGGTTGGCTTTGATCGGGAAGAAGAAATTTGTGGCAGTACGTATACGTTAATAGTGAACTTTTCCTGAAAATCTTGATCTGACTACACTAAATATTTACTCGTAATCGCAAAATTATTTGCCTTTAAAGTTTTCTCTCATTGCCTTCTTGTTATCGAATGATAATTATCAACTATGATATCGAGAGTTTTACCACAATGCCCTAATGGCCTCTGACTTGGCTTAGCGAATGCCTAAAAGATACACAAACAAAATTTAATACCTTCAGATATTGAACGTCCTGTCTCCTCATATTTTATTAAATAAAGTAATAATATATTACAGGCGTTAACATGCCTGCAAAGAGCAGTGTGGTCGGCGCCACTGAGCGGGCGTGCGACACACAACCTAGGCCTGGCGCTGCTGACCTGCCGGAGACCTGCGTCGGCGTTTTGCAGGCTCGCCACTGCAGCCGCTCTGCAACCTACGCAACCTTATACGGCGAGTACTGATATATACTCTGTAGTTTTTATGATTAACTGTATATTAATAGATTCTCTAAAGATAAAAAGATAAGATTTTTATTTGTAAACAGGAAAATGTGATACAATTTAGTGTTGCTCTGCCTTCTACTGTAGTGTTGACTGTGTTGTAGAAGGCATGATCTATCAGGAGATCAATTTGTTTACAATTAAAATATATTATACTAGATATACTATACAAAAACATGTGGCTATCCTTAAGCTAATCTAATCAGCTCTTTCTAATGTTATTTATACCTACTTTTTAACTTAATGACTTCCTTTGTACTTAGTTCTTATTTTTGCTAGTACGAGTATGTACTTCTATTTTCGTGCTGGTTCGTGAATTCTCTTTCATCTTAAGTGTGATTTTTCAGACAAGGGAATAAAATGATAACGAAATCTGCATATGAGCATTGTATTCCAAATACTAACAGCATTAGTCAAACCTTTCTTGAAACTGTAAGTAATCATATTTTTCTCCATTACAGGTATTGCTAATAGCAATAGCCCTAGAACGTCTCGGTGACGGCCGCTCTGACGCGGCTTATGCTCGTGCCGTGGCACTGTCTCCGCAAGACCCGCTACTGGCTCTAAATCTAGCGGGGAGACACGCTCGGGCTGGGAGGCTTGAGGAGGCGCTGGGGGAGGCTGTGAGGACCGCAGGAATCATTGAGGCGGAGGAGAAACCTGATACCCATGTAAGTATGTCTTTGATACAGTAGTAAAGTTTTATTAACCCAGAAGCTATTATGCTCCTTCATAGAGAAACTTTGTTTTTATGCATTTTTACTGTACAAAATGCAAAGATAAAAATTAATTTAATGACTAAGTACTATTTTAATATTAAAACTTTCGTGAGACATTTTATCAATATATTAACTAAACGGTTTTCACTCACGTGTAAATCGCGTAAGTTGTTTACGCGTTTCGGATGTTATGACATCCATCTTCAGAACCGAAAAAAACCGAGTGAGTGAAAACCGTTTAGTTAATATATTGACTAAGTACTACGTAAATTTTAAGGAACATCTTTTTTCCCTCCTAAAAATTAAAAACATTGTTCATAATGTACCTACTATTTTTTAACACGGTTTATTTACCCTCATTCCTGGTTAAATTTTATGATTATAGCAACCCATCTCAAGGTTAAAAATCAGAAGTACCAATACAAAAATCAAAATGGCGCAATGGCGCTCAAATATTTGAAAGTTTTGTTGTTCTATTTTTGCTATGCTACATAAAAGTAGACTTTATTTGTAGTCAATAATTTGCGTTTTTTTTAATTCCAGCTTGCAAGTTCACTAGCTACGCTGTTAGCGATGCTAAAAGATGCAGGAGTAGAAACTACGAGACCTAATCAACTGTCTGATTTGCAATCGAAGGAAGATTTAAATGCAAACGAAGATGGAATGGCGGCTAACGAAGTTTGAAAAAATATTAATTAGGTACTTCTAAATAAATGTAGGGAGCATATTATGTCACTCTGTCATGACATTTTCAAAACTGTAATATTTGTGATTGCAATAACGACATAGGTACATATCCTCTATTATTTTAAAAGCAAAAGTTTATGCGTGTTTGTGTGTGTTGCTTCTTCTATCTCAAACTTATGAACCGATTTAGATTAAATATGGTATAGAGGTAGATTATAATTTATACTACGAATTACATAGGTAGGCTATTTTATCCTGCTTCAACGGCAACGTGGGCAAAACCTCGGGTCGCTGCTAGTGTTCCACATTATGTCTGATTAGAACTCGTGTATATTGTGTAAAGAAACATAAATAAATTGATCATTCACATTGTGTATTTGGGAGATTAAAATATTCAATCAAGCTGTAGCACTTAAACGAAAATATAATGTTGTTTTTATGGATTTTGATTGGCTTCTTATCAGTGTTGTTTGTAGAAGTAAGTTTTTCACATGTTTTACACAATATTTTTTATTCTCACACGTATTTTATTAAGTACCTAAGTATAAAGAATTCCACAACTTTGGTTTCTACTACGGAATAAGAAATATTAATTGTACTAGAATAATCAAAATTAACTGTCCGTTAATCTTTTTTGTTGATTTTACAGTACTAAAAAGTTTTAAAAAATTTAGGTAGCTTTTACCTTTTTTTAGGCAGATAGAAGTGAATAAAACGTGATATTTTCCAGAGTAGCGAACCTACGGAGCGCAAAGCAAGTCTTGTAGTCCTGCCTCCCTTGGTGATCGGATACCAGGAGCTCTACGATGACTCGGCAGAGAAGATGAAGAAATCTAGAAAAAGCGGTATGTCTAGGGAGGAAATATCTCTTGAGGTGTTAGGATGAGACTAGATAGTGTTTATGAAATCTTTGCTGGTAGTAACTTTATATAGGTAATCTTATCTTATTAATAATGTTTGAATTATTATTAATAAGATAATATAGCTTAGTTGGTACTGGCTCTGCCTTCTAATCTAGGGGTGCAGGTTCGAATCCCGCATATCACAATCAATTATGAATATTAAAATTTGTAATTACTTACTAATTGTTGAGTCTGGTCGTTTCTATGTATAATAAGTATGTACATATGTATTTACTAAAGAAAAGTATATAATGTGTTACATCCGTTATCTAGTTCCAAAGAAGTACAAGCGTAAGTTTAGTATGGGGCTAGATGGCGCTGTGTGAAATTTCCTGAAATAGATATATATTTATTTAAGTTCTGAAATAAAACATTGAAGATAACGCAATCTTTAATAACAAACATAAAACACAACATCTATGTTTATTCATCGAAACTATTATCATAACTAAATTGTCCAGTAAATATAGGAGTGTCTTGGAACACTAAACCAAAGCAAAGAGGTTGTTTCTTGGGGGAAGGTACCTCTGTCTTCTCTTTATCTCTTGTATGCAGCCTTTGGTATAAATCTGATGAAGAAAATATATCTGATCATTTTATTTAGTATGCCACTACAACGTAGTAGACTAATTTCGTCAGGTTTAATTTTGATTACTGATATTTTTCAAAAGGACAAATTTATGTATAAAACCTGACGTAAAACTATACCTACCTACGTACTATGAAATGGGTAGAGCACAAATTCATTTCCAGCAACTTACATGATATAACATCGAACTGAGCTCCCTTTTCACTTATTTTAGTAAAACCGTATTGTGTAACTGTAATATCACCTATTTTGCCCACATTCTGAAAGAAAAAAGTAATATATCGATACCTTAATTGGCAAACCAGCCAACTCCACTTAATACCAATTTTTTTTTATGTGTGATTTGTATCGTAACGGTCACTAAGCGTGAAGTTTTAAGTCTCTCCTGAAAAATTTACTCAAATGGAGTTAGCTGGTTTGCCAATTAAGGTATCGATATGTAGTGATAATTTTTGAATTATTATACCATTCTAGGATATGAAAAAATAGATAAACTAAAAGTCCGATCCACGGAAGTGCCCAGTTAATGTGCGAAAATCTACTGACTGAGTTGTAATAAGTAGTTGAAACTAAATGTGTTTTACCGTTTCAAAAACTTCTTCTGATTCAAACTGTATCACGGGCGCCATGAGTTTAGATTTGGTAGTAAACAGCGGTTGTATATTGCAAATGGCCGCTCTGAGCCCGTTCAGAGTCAGCCTTCTGAACAAGGTCTGAAGGAGGTCCACGTCGTTTGGAGCTATAATTACTAGCTTGAAGTCTTTGTCTCGGAGAGGGAGTTCTAGGATCTGAAAATAAACATTACTAGAGTATTTATAAGGGTCATGAAATTGGAACTTTCCGAATATGTCTCACTTTAAATTTGTCTCGGTATTTAGAACGTATAATGCGGGAAATTAATGATTGATTTATGCGTATTGTTTGTATATGTGGTATTTTTGAATATATATTATGTTTATTAAACTTTATTAAACTCTGCTAAAAAGTTGGGGTGATAATCGACAAAACTTGATGATTTCTTATAGAATTGAATTGTTTGAAAAACTCACTCTTGCTTCATAATGCACATCCTGAGTATAACTGAAGGAATTGTACACTTTCATTAAACTATCGCCATTATCTTTAGCCCAGGGACTCTGAAATTAATCAATGTAGGTACATATTATGAAAATGAATCAATGTCTTTATTTCAATCACATATGTTACTTAGGTAATTAAATGCTACAGTATGTGCACTCTATGCTTATGATATCAGGAATCAGCCCACGCGTTTTATTGTAAAGAATACAACAACATACAAACATAGATAGATAGAAAACACTTTATTAATAAACACCAAAAACAGGAAAACACACAATGAAACAAACAAAACTTAAAATTAGTGTCCTAATTGGCATATTTACTTACTGACAACCTTTCCCCTTTGTGCTATTTTTTTTAAAGACCTAGAACAGAGACAAAGAAATACTCACTTGATAACTCAATGAATTCAGTAGAACGATTTGTGCCGACGATGGTATGTTTCTCTCCATTCCAGACTTAAAAGTATCTGAGTACTGTTTAGCCTGCAAAAATACTAATAATGTGCAGCTATCGACACACCACATAGCTAACTATAGAACATGACGTTTATACCTTTTTTAAAACAAGATAGGCTCACGCTTGACTACAACTCGCCTAATGTTAAGCTACGTTGCCTTACCTACTTCTACTTTTGTTTTTAAGTAAGTACGACAATGTGCAGCCAGACAGACCTTGACATTTTTTTAAAGGAATTATGATAAAATCGTGGTGAAGCGATAAAAAAGAATTAAAAGTCTAACCCACTGTATAGCTGCATCTCTAGGTGACTCCACTTGTTCCAGACTATTAATATCTTTTAGAGCTCTCGTCATTTCAGTATTTGCCAGTGTAAATCCTTTGGTATTCACTATAAATTCTGTTTTATCTATCAGGTCAGCACATTTCTGAAATAAAAAAAAATGGACAAGTGTTAAATCATTATCATCATCATTGGCATTATTACATCTACGAGAGATGTTCTATGTAGCGTCCGTACTGTTTTTGAAGTTGCGCTCTAAGATAAATAAGTCAATGCGAGAGCCATAGATATATTATAGAGTAAGATAAATAGGTAAATGAATCAAAATATGAAATTTAAATTAGCCTGGTTTTTACCATTCCAGAACTATAGGCACAATAGGTATAGTTCAACTGCTTCAGGCGATATCAGGACGAGTCAGAGTCAAGTGCAATAAAAATAAAAATATCCTACTGGATAAAATATCCCGTCTCTTTAAATTCAAAGCAATTTTTTTCACTTACCTGAATAAAATGGTGGCAAGGTCCTGTGGCGTCTTTGAACATGGCTAGAAGCAGGTTGTGTCCTAGAGGAGATGACACCCAACTCCTGACTTCCTGGCAATAAAACATCATTATGACTGTACTGTAGGTACCTACTACATAATTTTATTAGGCTTCGATCTTAAAATCTACTTCCATATCAAAAATACGGTGTACCTTTGCTCCGTTATGACGACGATGTGCACGAAGGAACAAAGGTATTATTTATATCGTATTCCCCATTAAAATATCAATAATATATCCATAATATGTAGGGCATGTATAATTGTACCTATATGGACACTGATAGCTCAGATTACAGAATTTTTGTATTCTGAGACTGAAAGGTAGCTTACCTGCATCATAATACTACTTCTGAACTTAAACTAATACGAGTATAACAATTAAAAACTATCACAAACAAAGAAAAACATAAAATTAAGGTAATATTTTCAAAGCCACTACATAGCGATGTCTTGTTTATTTATCACGTTTTGACATTTTATTTCGGACAGTAATCAAAGAATACTCCAAAAATACGGTAACCATGACGTGGATCTAAAACTGGATAAAATAGTAAGGAACAAAAATATTTGGCCTATTTCTGGTAATTAGACATCGGACATACATTGTTGTTCCTTATATTTATTACTAGGGGAATCACGCAGCTTCGGTCGCTTTATTTTGAGATAAAAAATCTATGACGCTTCTAAGACCTCATACTACCTATACCAAAAAACATGATGCATTCAGCCATTTTTGCGTCACGAGCGTTTATATAAGTAAACAGATAAACAGACAAAAATTCTAACAAGTGCTAAAACGTGTTAAAAAGTGATTAAAACATATTTTTTTTAATATCTAAACTACTATGTTGAGATTTTTGACCCCCTTCAGCTTTACTACATGTATGGATTATAAGTGCTGTCCGTACCTATGTTAGTTCTTACTTTACCATAATTCCGCATGGTGTCACTTGTAATGAGATTTTTTCGATTCACACGTCGCTTATTTGAATACCTACTACACTAAGGTTTTTTAAAACAGAAACAACAGAAAATATTTTTCAATTATTTATATTGAAATAATATTATCACCTTCTTTATACCAGCACTGAAGGGTGTCCACGTTTAACGTACAACACAGTTACAAAATCATTATGCATTGATCTGTCATTCACAATATTCGAAATTAAAATACAAGTAAATTGGAAGCCGGTCTGACTTACATTCGGACTCGCCGGAAGGCACTTGAGGTCATTATTTGCTTTTCAGTTACAATTTGGCAAGTCTTTTGTATTTTACTAGAATTTGTATAGCAGGTACTTAAACATGGCAACATTAAACACAAAAAAACTATGGTTTGTAAAAAATAACATTATAAATTTGACATGACTTTGAGATGAGCTGCGAAATTTAAAAATAATAAAATTTATATGAGTTTTAGAATTGTTACAATAGTTTCAAATAAGAGTCAAATATGAGTTGATATTTATAATATGTAGCGCAGTTCAGTTTCCACAAAGAGGATAATAAATTTAACATCCATTCACAAGCATTTTACAATAAAATTCTACAAAGTACATATGTCACATTTCATCAAATACAATATTAATTAAAAGTTGTAAATAAGTAGACACTGAAGTACACTCGCCAGACCGGCTCAAGGCTAAGTTATTGCTCAACATTAAAAAGTCATTTTTGCATTCATAAATCAATTCTCTTTCATACAAAAAATACCTATTTGTCATTGCTTTGCAGTCTTGCATGGACTAAAATACGATTCATAACATTGCCAGAGGATTCGACAAAATTTTTACTTAAGAACTGGCACAATACAAAGTTATGGCCAAAGAAGAACAAAATGACAAAATGCACGTCATATCCGTGCATTTTGTTATTTTTTTTTCTTCTAAATGAACTGTCAAAATTATCACTATGAGATTATGAGATCCAGTTTGGGGCAAAACACTAGCATAAGTTGTACAAAGTTTTCGTATTTGGTCCATGACAAGACATTCTACCGCATATTTACGTTTATGTATCAATCATTATTTTAATTTAGGCACGATGAAAGCCAGTACTCATAAGAATATTTTTGTATATCTATTGAACTGTATTCATTCATATATAAACGGCCCCGATTATGACACGACTTACTAATTTGACCTTTCTAAAAATATCCCTTCTCTTTTTATTTAAGGTGAAAAGAGACTATGATATTTTTAGACTATTAACTAAAATTAAAACTTACATGTCAGAATTGGGGTCGTTTATATTGAGTGGCAACATTTAACCAATGATTGAATATTGTGTGCTACAAAAATGCATTTACATTATGTACACTATATTGTTGTATGCATATCTAAATATTTAACATTTATTTTAATGATTTGACACTTTATAGGGTTGGCAAATTGTAATATTGAGAAAGAAAATAGCATTTTTTTGTTATATTATACGGGATTGGCAAGTTAATTCTGCGATTGTAAACTAAAATGTCATTTTTGCACAACCCTCTTACACACCACAAAAGTACAAAAGTCCGTCATACATACATAAGTCCTAGGTACATTATAATTCATACTAATCTCTGAACACTATTCAAACACCGCCTCTATAGTTATTTTAAATATTAATCATTTCTATCTTTATAAATGCACTTCTTGTTAAAAATTTATTATCTACTCTAAATAATTATTTTTGTTTATAGTCATGGTTATATTCAAATAAAAAATAGTCAGAACTTGATATTTTGACATGGGACAGTATATTGTACTTTAAGAATAAACAGACTTTAATGCCTGATAAAAAATCAGACAGTTAAAAAGATTAAAAAAAAAAATGTATTACAAACGTAAAAGGCGGAATTTAGGAGCATTTTCTGAAGGGACCATTGACAAGTCGTTTATTAAATTTGCGTTGACAGTCTGATGTATACAGGGTTATTAATATCTTGAGAAGTATAATAATCGGCAGTCTGAAGTCTGAGTTGACGAAAAAAAAAATTGTCTTTATTAAAAAAGATTTGCTTGAGTTTTTTCCTTAAATGGATTGGTAATTATGCAATAACCCTGTACAATGTACATCAATATCAACAGTAAGAAGCCACTGACGTAGAACAGTGTTGCAGACTTAAAGTATAAACAAAAACGAATATCTAGACGATATGAATACTAGAAGAATACTGAAACAATGAATGGCATGTTCACACATGGACTTACAATTATATTTTCTTTGGTGTTGTGTCATTTCTCATTACTATGGACGCTATAAGAATGGCGCACTATCATCTAACTATATACCGAGGTCTGAGTGCGTTACACAAACCTATAGGAATCACAGATTTCACGAAGAAACGTTCCTGCATTATACAATATTATACAACATGCAACTACACCTAGACGTACGCACCTACTTACATACTAACTAACTAATATTACCCCTTTATACTAATCCTTTATATTTACAAGCTTAAACCTATTTACACAAATGGAATCATTGAGATCATTACAATATTTTCTTACAATATAAAAATGACGTTACGAGGTCAGTTATTATTTTTAATTAATTATTAAATAAAAAATAATACTTTAGAAAAGACTGGTTTTGGTGCACGGCAGTACGCGTGCACCGCTGAGGTAATGTGATCATAAATGATTACCAATATGGTAACATCTTCACTTCCATGTCCTCGAAAATTCGATATCCTTGTCATAATAGCGCTAATCCAACATGGCCGCCTATTGCACGTTCAAAAACACAACATCAACAAAAACAAAGTTATTGAATCAAAACAATGATTGCACTTGCTAAAAACAATTTGATAAAAAATAATAGAAACGGAAAATTAACGTGCCATTGCACTAATTATACATGTAAAACAATAAACATGTAAATTCTCATTTAAAAACATTTTTACGTTCAAAAACTTCAGATATGACCCAAAGAGTTTTTAGTCCAAGTTGACATTTAAAATGTTGCTAGTGTTGTAAAATTTCCCATTCTTGTGGCGAGCTAACCGTGACGTGGGAGAGAGTTTGTTCATCCGAATCTTTCTTTAACGAGGAACATGAGTTTTTTCTTGCCTTTGTATTTGAGTTTGATTTCTTGAAGCAACGCCGCGAACTGATGCGGCCCGTCGTGTGCCAGGGCAAACGTGTCCCGGGCTTTGCCTGTATAGGAAAGACAGGAGAACATTATTTACTGTAATAAATGTGGTATTTTCGAAAGTGATGAAGTGTGCGACAGTTTCACGTGCATAACCAGGTACGAGTATGCACTATGCCTGTAGTACGAGCCAAAGGCAAGCCTTCTTTTTAGAGTTCAGATGAAAGCTAAAACTGTTTGTTGTCTGAAGCCGGCAAGGATCAGTCACAGCGGAACAACACAAAATATTTAACCAAAATTCTCACCTGCAATAGATTTTTGCAATGTAACACCTGATTCTTGCATTTCTTTGTATACCTGTCACTTTCTCATTCATGTCAATTTAAAGAAACTCACCAAGAAAATCAACAAAGTCGGCGTAGTGCCGTGGCGAGATGTGCGCCAGTCTTGCGTGCGTGGTGGACGCGTACGCACGCAGCGCCGCCTCCAGCAGCGGGCGCAGCGGGGTGGGGGGGCGCGGGGGCGGGGGCCGCGAACGGGAGCACCCCGCCGCCGCCACGCAGCACCGCCGGAGCACGTCCGACTGGGAACAGGAATTATTTGTTTTCAAAAAAGTTGGTGTAAGAGTAATGAACCTGATAAAAGATTGTGTTAACAAACACCTTTGAACCGATCTAGGTAGGTTCTAGTTTCGGTCTTATTATTACCTGGCTTTACCATTTAAAGCCACTTTGAAGTCATGGTTAGATGAAGGACTAAATGCGTGTACGGTTGTTTATTCATATGAAATCGCATACTTTATTAGCTGAGCTATAAGCACTTCTATTAATGGTATTGACTAATATATAAAATATCAGTAAATTCTCACCAAAACAGGCGCGCACTGGACATTTTTGACGAGTAATGGCAACATTGCTTGTAGTTCAGCGCGGCCCAGCGAGTGTGCGAGCGCTACCGCCCAGTGGATGTCTGCTATCGCGGGATGACTGTCCTGGAAGCAGAGAGATTGGGGAATTAGTTCAAGCATTCAAAGGTGAATTCGTTAAAACTTTATAGCCGAGAGCTTTAAAAATACCACTGGCATAGCTGAGTAACTGGATTTATATGACATTATTACAATACACAGTATTAGTATTACGGTCTTGAATTACTAGACGTACTTAGTACAATACGATACAAAATATTTGTCCAAAAATTTTAGTTTTCGCCAGTCGCATGGCTCTGACTGGCGCTCTTTCTGCTCCATATGCCAGATAGGTATATGATACACTGCGAAGAGCTAACTACTGACCAACACTACTTGATCTATAGCTTTAAACAATTTGTAGCGATCAAAAAAACTCAGACCTCCAATTGTATGTAGTAACTAGATGACAGCTCAAGTTTACCTGGTTATAGTTAACTAGTAGTAGTAGTGGTTTAGTAACTATAACCAGGATCAAGTGATCTATAGCTTTGAACAATTTGTAGCTCCACCTGGCTCATTTTAGTTTGGCAATTGTATCTAGAGTAACCGTCCTCTACTTCTAACAAATAACAACCAAATAGCAGCTCAAGTTTACCTGGTTATAATGTAAGTGTAAATTCCTCATAGCCAGCGTCGCCAGTCGCATACCCTGGCTGGCTGCCCTCTCTGCTCCATGTATCTGGCGACCGCAAAGAGCTGGCTGGAGGCGAGTGCTCCGCGGGCGGCGGCTCCCCCACGGCCGCGCACGCTGCCTCGAAGGCGCCGGCGGGAGCCCTCGCACACTGGACAGCGCGCTGAGGGCGCAGCGGGAGGATCCTGAAAGAAAGAAATGTACAATATTAAATTAATTCAATTCATTTCAAAATACTTTATTCTACTCACACCAATAACAAAAGTACAAGTACAAGTAAATTTGGAACATAGGATTAAATTACTATTTCATTAAAAGATAAAGAACGTCATGGAAGAGAAATCATTCCTAACTCAACTAATCATGACATATACCTATAGGCTGTATGATTACTATATAGGTGTACTTAAAATAACAATGAATTCTTATGTGTGTAGCTACAGGATTACACAAACTCACGGAAATTGGAAGGAAAGTGAGTAACAAGTCAGAGTTTATTAATTTTACAATTCACCAGGCCACGCTCACACAACTAGTGATCATGCCTTTTTGACTTTTTGTTGATTTGTTTGAAATTTGATGATGATGATTGATGCCAGCCAAATCTCATCTTTAGCTCTATACAAAGTCCACTATACCTTAGCAGCACACTACAGTGCGAGCGTGCGCGCACACGCACTGAGTTTCTCTTGTTTCTCGAAGGTAACCAGAGTCGTAACCACAAATAACATACTTAATGTAATAGCAATAAAGTCTAATTCACCTTAGCAGCACACAGAAGCGGACTTGTCTTGAGTCTGATTAATAATAAGTCACAGGATACCATTTAAGGCAATCTAAACCTTAGCTCTATACAAATAAAGTCCAATGTACCTTAGCAGCACACTGCAGTGCGAGCGTACGCGCGCACGCACTGAGTTTTCTCTCCTGCTCGAATGTGAGTCCGAGGCGTAACGCAGTCGCATGCGACATGGCGGCCGCTGCGACTGGACCCGTCGCTTCCGTAGGGTGAACAGCTCGTACTGGAAATTAATAGTTAGGACTTTAGTATGTAGAATAATTGACAAAAAATAAACAAAAAAGTAAGTCTATCCCCAGTTCAGTGACGCATGTGACTAGCCACCGTCTCTTTCACATAAATCGTTCTATTTCTTTCACATGTTACATTGTATATGCTGTTCTAACTACGTACCAGTACTACTTGATAGAGAGTAGAGCGTCAAGCCCGAGCAAACATATAAACAAATATAAACAATACAGAAGAAAGCTACAGTTCTTAATTAATTAATTAAGCATTGCAGTTATTTTCTCCTTTCAGCATTGTTCTGTCCCTGTAATGTATACTTTTCATTTACTCTTTGGGTCGTAATTTTTTCAATATTATGATCATACATGATAAAATCTTCTTCTATAAATACATACCAGTTCTGCATAATAGAGAGCAGTGCGTCGAGCCCCAGTTCCGTAGCACACGTGACCAACCACCGCACCATCTCACGCCGGCCGCCAGTTCACGACGACAGGGTCATTCGGAGCACCTGGAATGAGGAAATATTGGTCAGTTATTATACTAATCGATAGGTCTTTTTCAAAGGGTAACTAGCAGTACTCGCGAGTTGCTCTCATTTTGTATGTGAATTTCTACTGCGTTGTCAAGACGGATTGTGAGCTATTTCTTGGTTTTATTTCCGTGATATAGTACCCGCGGAAGTACCTGGGCGCCCACCACGATGTATCTGCCCAAGAGGACTCCCTAACGAATTAATTCTGCGGGGAGTCACGACCCTCAGTCATGAGGAAATATGACTCAAGAGAGAGAGTGTACGCTGCGCTGCGCCTAGCACACAACCTTGTGACCTTGACAGTATGTCAATGTGACATGGTTGAGGTTGACATTATGTCAATGTCGAAGTATAAGTGTACCTGCAAGCCCAGCTCGAATGCAGCGGCGAGCAGGTCGCGGTGGTGGTGCGGTGCGTCGGGCGGCCGCGGCGTGGCGGAGTGCGTCCTGCGCCAGCCGGAACAGCTGCGCGGCCGAGCGCACGTGACGCTGCGCCGCGCCGAGCGCCGCGCGGAGCCGGCCCGGGTTGCCGCGCGCAGCACCTGGAGGGCACACAAAACATTTAAGTATTTATTTATTTAATACAAAAAAATATAAAATTATTTATTAACCAAAGAAATTTTGTCACAAAATGTTTCGAATCCTCTGACCTCGTGGTAGCCGTTAGGCTGTGTTACGAGGCCAGAGTCATCTCCCAGTATGTTTCTAATTTAATTATAATTAAGTTACACAAATAAGTTAATAAATAATAAAACACGGTCGCAACCAATTACATTAATGGTTAACATGGGTTAGCTAGCGATCTTTAAAACCTGAGTGCATAGATTTTTTTATTACCAATAGTAGTAATACATAAGCGAGTGTGGTTTGGTGGCAAGTGCTTTATTTTATGACGAACTTTGCTTCGAATAAGGCTCTATATCAATGACTTCTTTAGGAAGTTATGTACCTATGCATTTGCATTCGCTCGGCTGTAAAAGATATTCTCTTATTTTTATTTTAATTTTGTACTTTTTTTTTTTAGAAAACTTACATGTTTAATGATCACTACATTCGAGAATGTGTCTTCCGAGGCAAAATCTGGGTGCCCACCACAATGTATTTACTTGTCCAAGACAACTTCCCCTAAATTCAGCGAGAGAGCCAGAATAATCACAAATTTAAACGAAAAAACTTAAAATACAATCAAAGTAATACTACTTTCTAACCAATAAGTAAAAAAAAATTAAGAAATCTATAAATATTATTAGGATCATAATCATAGGAAAAATCTAAAGAAAACGGATATACTCTAGGGCAGTGTCGAGCTTAGTGTCTTGCATTATTACTCGTAGTTAACTAGACAGGCAGCTTTCGTTGATATAAACACCATAGACTATAGATTGCACTCCGATCGTAGTTCGGTCATTTGAAGAATACTTTTAGACAGTGGAGTTATTAAAGTGACATACCCAGCAGTGCGGATGCGAGCGCGGCCTGCTGTTGCTCGGCGTGCTGCAGCGTGTGCCACGCGCCCCGCGCCGCCCGCCGCCGCGCCCGCGCCGCCCGCGCTGCCGTCTAGCGCGTACGCTTCTT
>OZ026824.1:10237023-10292997 GCA_964023185.1 Macaria liturata
AGTATCTGTTGCTTCTATAACAACTAGAATGAGCCTGGCCCAGGTGTGGTAGTGATAAATAGATAACGTGTAATAGAATCCATTGTAAGAAGACGTTGACACGTTGCTCAGTAGTGGGAATGAAAATATATGCGAGGAATTTTCCGGTTCCGAAAATAAAAGTCTTATGAGACAATTACCTCATTGCTCTCAAGCCCACTCTATACGCCAGGTCCGGGTCAGCCGGCAGCAGCGTGAGGAACAGGAAGCGTGCGAAGGTGTGCGCGGGCGCGGCGCGTGGGTGCACGTGTGCGCCGAGGCAGGACGAGGCGCCGCCCGCGAGCAGCGCCAGCGCCACGCGCACGCACACAGACGCGGCCGCCTCGCCTTCCACGCGCTGCAGCTGGCTTATTAGACGTTTCCTCCTGGAAATATAAAAAAAGAAATGTTTAAGGTAATATTCAAGACTAATAAAGCCGGTTGCACAGGAAACAGGACAGTATGAATATAAATGAAACTCAAAGTAAATCAAGATAGTTAAGTAGCTGAGCATTGCGCCTTGTCAACATTGAAGTAAATAATATAAGTAATGTATACATTTATTTAGGCTTTCAACCAGGTGAGTGTACGTTTGTCTATGTTCTCAGTAACTATAAGTTTCAACTTATGTAATAGTGCAAGTTTCATTGAAATGTAGTGTTTGAGACATGATTACCGAAATGTAATATGTCAAAGAAATGGCGTCTGTTTAATTTATCCAAATTACCACTACTTATAATAATCAGAATTTATGTCAACTTATAAACAATATCTCCAATATCCACTCACCTGTTTACAATACCTCTCCTGCGCATACAGTCCGCTGGGCAGCATGCGTTGCACTCCGAGCCCTAATAACGCTGCCTCCAGAGCCAGCGCCAGGTACGTCTCTTCGGGGTTCTTGCTGCCCGCCACGGGGACGTGCTGGTATCTGGAAAGATAAGGAAAGTTTGTTAGAATACAAACACAAATTGTTTATTTGATTTAATAAAAAAAACTTTTAGAAGGCTTGATAACCTTTTTGAAGTCAGTTTAAAATAGTGTACAAATCCCCTTACAAATTTTCTATAGATATGGGTGTACGACTGTGACACGTACTAGGTTCCTGAACAGACCTGTGTTACAAAGGCGACTGCAACATGGATCATAGAATCATAAATCCATCTATAAATCGTTAATCACGTCGCAAAATGTAACCATTCTCCAGCATTTGATCAACCCAATCGCCTGAAGGGACACTTTCGCAAGCGAGGCTGTAATATAAAGTGGAGCACATCTATATTGGAATTGAAATGGATATCAAACGGGCATAATCTGCAATGAACCGTTAGGATCTTGGCGACAGATTATACACTAAAAATTGTGTGGAGTTAGGGCAGACGTTTCTGTGCAACTTGCATAAAAACTTCATTACTTCAGTCTGCTTCGGTTTACCTGGGCGGCAGGCCAGTGTTGGGTTCCTCGTCCAGGTAGGCGGTGTGCAGGCGCGGCGAGGCGCGCTGGTCGTCGGGCGCTAGGCAGGCGTCCGCCAGGCACTCGTACACGCACCAGATAGCTTCCAGCGTCCACCCCGTCCAGCAACGACTGTCTGGAAGAAGATATTGACATTTTAATGTAAGGCTTTGTGATGAAACATTGATACAGTCCCTGACCATTCTGACATCCCGTTTGGGGCGTTTTCTGCATTTCAAAACACTGTTCTAGTCTTCTCCAGCAAGCTAAGCGTGATACAATATCGGAGCACGGCTTTGGTATGGTGGCTTACTTGTTCTACTCTTACTTTTTTCCTTAACCTTCACAAGTTCAGTTGTCCCAACTAAAATTGATAGTTTCATATCACGCGTTTGTAAAGAGCGTGAGCAGCAAGCTCCTGCTTCTTTGGTTGGGCACTGAAGGTCTCTGTGTCTATACATATATGTATTAGTAATGAGAGACTGGCACAAGAGCATCTCGGCACGATCCTCGGCTTGGAGCGAAGGACCAGAAGCAGACCGGGTTGTCGGGTTGTAGTACATTCATGACGGGGAACGAACTAGGCCTTATTAGTGGTCTATGCATATGTATATCTGTAAGATTATGTGGAGAAATTGTATTAAAGTTCTCACCTCGTCCGATGCAGCGCTGCGAGTGCGAGAGCGCGCAGGTGGCGGCGCCCGGCAGACAGGAGCCAGCGTCCATGTGCGCCACCACCAGGGACAGCTTCACGCGCTCGCAGCCGCCCGAGCACGCGTCCGAGCACGCGCTGCCGCTGGAGCCCGCCTCGCCCGCGCCCGCCTCCACCCACCGACGCTGGGCCACCTCCTGGTGTTACAAAGATTGTTATTGTTATAGAGAGTATGTATAGACTTCTTCACCAATGCGCTGATGGGTATAGAAAGTTTGTTACTAGATTCGATTATTATAGGTATGTTCATTGACATTTGTGTACTCTGAAGTTGAGAAATAGTTCGTTAGGCCATAAAAAACTAGGCAAAGCTGGCGGATGAATATTGGACGCCCGCAAAATCCGTTCTTGATGGACGTAGCTACATACTATACCTACGTATGAGTTTGACAAGCTCTGCTGCTATTAACACATAACTTGACAGGACTACTGAATCTACCTTATTAATCTTCGGGCAACAATCTTCTAGGGTACGACGAAATGCTAGTTAAGTTTTATTCCTACTGAATAACTATCTTACCTGTCGGTGTCTCATAGCTCGCGCTGCACTGACAGCTAACCGTAATGCGGCAGGTGCCCGACCGTGCGCTCGCAGGGCTTCTATCCGGGCTCCTACCACCGGCAAGTGTTCTGTGGAAGTAAATAATTAATTGTTAATATAATGAATCTAATGAAAGTACTTATATTACAATAGGAAACTTTTTTAAAACATCTTTTAATAAACAATCTGGAACAAGTGATCCGTTTTATTTCCAATTTACAGCAAAGCATTTGATCGCTTCAAACCTCGGTTTTGTAGGTAAATGATACTGTGTTTGGACGTGTACTCGTAACATAATCTGGCCTAGTGGCTGTTTAATAATGCGAATGATAACTACATTTTTTTATACATACATTTTCATATTTATTAAGTTTACTATGTATTGTAAACAATACATGTAGGTACATGTATCTACTTCTGACTTGTAACTATGGAGTTATGAATAAATAATTTGTATTTGAAACTCTGGAGAAATGTGTAGTGTTTTTCCGCTGCGACTGCTCCTTAACCGACATCAAACAACAGACTTAATGTCGGTTAAGGATAACAACAAAGCTTCAAGACACAAGGTGCGGTGTTGGTAAGATCCTGAGATCCACGGAGGCCACGTTGGTTAGGAGGTGAGGTGTGGCGGTGGCATATGGAGGAACACACCTAAAACCCATCAAGTCTGTTGTTTGATGTCGGTTAAGGAGCAGTCGCAGCGGAAAAACACTACACATTTCTCCAGAGTTTCACTTACAATGGATTTCCGCAAAGTAACGCCTGATTCAATATCTTAATTTGTATTTGTTTGTAATAAATTTTACCTACAGTACCCATTGTTACAATTAGGTGAATCACAAGACTCTTTCGCATTTCATTGTTGCAACATATTACGTTTTTATTATGCTTTTAAATTAGAAGATAGGTATATCAAAATTCTCCTCACCGTGCCACAGCGGCTGTCCGTCCTCATTAAACTTGGGGTAGGGCTGCAGCTTGGTAGAGCTGCCTGCTTCCTCCTTCTCACACTCGTAATACTCGTCGCTGCTCAGGATGTTCTTCAGGTGCTCGTTCTCCCACGATATGTCCACCGCGTCCAACGCTCTGTGGGATAGAGATAGGTTAGTTGAGGTCACATTATAAGTGTTTCCGTGTATCTAGTAAGCTTATTTTTCTCGATTTATCTATCTCATTCATTCAATAGATGAGTTAAAGAGACCAAACACTCACTTATGAAACACAGTCCGTGGTGTAGTCGGCGGCGCGGACCTTTGGTTGTGTAGTCTTAATCTCTTACTCGCTCTCCTGTACTCTCTCTCATAACTGAAACAGAAGATGTAACAATATTAATATGGGGAAAAGAGACTAAGGCTAGGCTTACGTGATAAGAAATAGAATGAGATATGAATACTGTTTGGTACAAAAGCAAACGAAAAAGTTCAAAGGTTGAATAGATACAAGCAAATGTGTTCTAAATATTAATGCAGTCCATGGCATTGCCAAACATTTGCAATAATTTTTAAAAATTATTTTAATTGTCTTTGTCTTTGATCAATCTGTAAAGTAAGCGTTAGAAGACATTACGATTATTATTTTTGTGAAATAATTTACATAATATTGAATGATTTATATGTACTCACTTATTAGGCCTAGATTCTTCGTCTGAACTCTCAGAATGGGAATGCAACTCTCTCCTTTGTCTCTCTCTATGTCTTTCTCTGAAACAGTAAAACAAACAGACAAGTTATAATAAATGAAATAGTAGACGTACACGATAATTTTTGCACAGTATTTAACAGTAGACAAGTTAACGTCAAGCATAACCCTTATAGAAATACAGTAGAAACTCTATAAAACGACACTCAATTTACCTACAACTCGTAATTACGTTATGCGTACATCAGAAATTATTATAACTAAATTTTGAAAGAAAACTAATATGGTAAATATAAATATAAATTAATATGGTAGGTAACTAAGCTTATGCATTGATTTTGTTATTTATTTATAATGTATATAGTATACCTATCTCTCTCCTCCCTCTCCCGCAGCCTCTCCCTGTCTCGCTCGTCCCTATCGCGGTGTCTCTCTCTGTCTCTGTCTCGGTGGTCTCTGTCGCGATCTCGCTCGTTTCGCTCTCTTTCTCTCGCGTACTGTAGACAAATTCGTTTGAATATTAAAACTGCTATGAATGAATAGCACATGCTTTAGTGAAATATAGATACTCAATTAAAATTATAGTATTGTATGGTGGGATAGAGCGGTCAATTTTAATTTAATTAACATGCCTATACATTGATTGGTTTTAGTTTTGAACCACTTCCCTTGGGTAAACTTAGTATGTGGTTATATTAAAGACATTATTTTGTATGTAAATGTATCGGTGTGATCCAATGCTTTTTTATGCTTCGCGGTCTTAAAAGTGTGCTTTAAAGTATTTTATAAACTTTATTTAATTTACTTACCAGTGGAAAGGACCTATAGTCCGGGTCTTCAGTGGGACACACTTCCACCGCGGACCACTTCTCCAGTAGACTCCTCCACTGCATGCGGTGGCATTTGTTGCGGACAGGGTCCAGCACTATGCTCACCTGAGGATATACAAATAAAGCATTAGTTTATAATATCTCCCTCTTTCTCTCTCTTGAATCGTATTTCCTCATTACTGAGGGTCGCGACTTAATTCGTTAGGGGGTTAGTTTATGATAAGCTCATCTTATAAAATATCAGGATAAAAAAAAATACTTATGAAAACGTGTAAATTTGTACTCGGTCAGAGAATCTAAACTTACACATTTAGCGTCAAAATGATCTAGTAAAAATAGCTAAATGTAATTAAGAGTCGTGGATGTACCCCGGGTTGACAGATGATGTTTCCTCGGCTCCGGCCCTAATGGCGACGTTAATGTTGCAACCACTTCCCTTACACAAAAACATTGCGACTCTGCTGAAAGTGCACGTTTTACTAATATGGAATTATATTTGCAAGTGAGCCTAAATCTGCTAATCAACTTGCTGTATCCATACAGCATGAAATGACTGATTGGTGATGCTAGATTACCAGATACTATTTCAGGTCTGTCAAGATCACCAACAGTAGTTCAAATACGGCTCCAAAAATGACTCCATTTAAACGAACTTGCAACTTTCGTATTCAAAAGAAACTTATCAGAAAGCCATCACAGGACTCCATGACATAATAAGATTTTTAAAAATTATTTGCCTTCAAATAATATGGAAAAACAAACTCTATCTTCACCCTGCTTCTAATGGCCTGTTAGCTTAGTTGGTAGTGGCTTTGCCTTCTAATCTAGGGGTTGCCGGTTCGATTCCCGCGTGACACAAGTATTTATGAAATTAAAAAGAAAATTGACTTGTGTTGAGTCTGGTCGTTTGTAGGTACATATGTATAATATGTATGTATTTACAAAATAAAAGTGTGTATGTATTTTATCCGTTATCTAGTATCAACGACACAAGCGTTTGCTTAGTGTGGGCCTAGATGGCGCTGTGTGCAATGTCCCGGAATATTTATATTACCCATAACGCTCCAAGTTGCTCCCAGAGTTGTCGACACTTCTCAGTCATGGGCGTGTTCTGGTTCCTCCACAGGAGCAGGCGAGGGTCCGACAGGAATTGCTCCGTCATCAGCATCAGCATCCGCGGCCCGTTAGAGTCCTGCGCTCGGAGCATTTCTCTAACCTGGAATGTGAAGAAAAATATGTGAATGTTCTAGAATATGTTACAACTATAGTTTTTTTTATGAAAGTTTAATTATAGAAGTATGGGTTTGCACTTGACCGTTATACGCCTGTTATTAATTAAGGTTTAGGATAGAAAGTGCTTGTCAGTAACTGATGAAAATATAAACATACAACCAAATTGAGAACTCTCTCTTTTTGTCAAGTTGGTTAAAATTAAAAACAAACACTTTTACGAAACCAAAAAAGAAAATAATTTTGCTTCCAAGTTTTCAGTCTCGTTATAATGTTAGCGATCCAAGTTTTGAAAATGAAATGAAATGAAATGAAAAAATGAAAAATGAAAAAGAAAAAACTTTATTTACAATAATAAAATATATAAACAAGGGAAGAAAAACTAAACATACTACTTCTAACTACTACAAATAGGGGCACTTAGAAAATCTTTAGAAAAGCCTAAAGATAATCTAAGTGCTCCAGTCCACTACCAGAGGGCAGCGTACCCAGCATACTGGCCGCATTACCACGAAAAATGAAATGAAATATATTTATTGTCCGGAAACTAGGTGATATAGGTTGTTTACATAACTAGTAGTTAGTTAGTTTACATTTAGTAATCGTTTAGTATTTAATAACCGTGGATAAGGGTAAAAAAACAATAATATAGAATGTAGCTTACCTTAGAAAATAAGGAATTAAGCTGCTTATTTGCATTGTAATAGGTTCCCTGTAATAGATATGCTCGCACTTGTTCGCACACCTGCAACAGACAAATTATACACATAAATAAAGCTGCATTTTTGTTAATTATCAGGAAATAAAGAACTTGGAAGGCAGATTAGATCTAAATTTTCTGTTTTTAAAACAATAATAGTAAAATAGGGCATAGAAGTATATTCAAGACTATGGTGAGCGTACGCGAAAGCTAGATATTCTCATAGTGAAGCAGGAAATGGTGAGTTTGCATAGACATGTTGTTATTCCTAAATATCAACAGTGTCACTGCTAAGTCAGCAGTCATTTGTTTAGGATAGAGCCAATTACCAATACTGTGCTAAGCTGATATTCATCTATACTTCTCGGTAGACTTGCAGCAATGGAGACGGGCATAATGGCGTGTAGTCATAGTCATTTTTACATATCAGATATTTGATACACATCACAAGATAAACAAATAAATTAAATTCATAAATTAAATCATTAAATTATACATTATATAATTACATGTATGTATGTGTGTGTGTAAGTGTGTGCATGTGTGAGTGTGTGTTTGTGTGTGTGTATGTGTGTGTTTGTGTGTGTGAGAGTGTGTTTGTGTGTGTGTGTGTGTGTGTACCTGCTGCTCGTCCAAGTGCCAGGCGTGGTGCGCGTCGGGCGGCGGGCCCGCGGTGGGGTCGGGCGCGCCGCAGATCCTGTTGATGGCGGACCTGGCCTGCAGCACCTCGTCCGCCAGCCGCTGCGCAGTGGGCAGAACCTCCGTGTGGTGCTCCGCGATCAGGTACTGCACGAACTTTTGCAGCTGTTGCCGGTCCATCTGCAGCAGGGTTTCTGGAATGAAGCAAAGTGTGCACTTTAGGGTTTAACACTTATGACACGACACATGCATATTATTTATGACTGGACCCACACGGAACTTTATAATGTTTTAACAAAGCAAATTAGGCAGTAAGGTATGTATTATCATATCGTCGTCATATTTGAAAGAACTTGCATTAACACAATTGAATCGGCTAAAATTAACTCGTAGAAGAGGGATCTTTAGACTGGCCTGTTAGTTTAGTTGGTAGTGGCTCTGTCTTCTAATCTAGGGGTTACGGGTTCGATTCCCGCATGACACAATTAATTATGAATTTTAAAATTTGTAATCACTTGTGTTGAGTCTGGTCGTTACCATGTAGGGTCAAGTGTTATACCTGTGGACAGTTCCCAGAATAGAAAGATATTTATTTTTTATTTTGAATATTTCTCATTTATTCTTGTAATAAAACTTGTAGCTACTTTAATGGATAATTCAGCCTTCAAAATGGCAGTACACATACTTTATAAATATAATAATGAAAGAGATAATCACAGTTTAAAAAAAAACTACATTTTGTCCACAGGTACAATAAACGTTTGTACTTGTGGACAGCTGTGTTGTACCTATGAACTATGCTGTACCTGGGGACAGAAGCTTTTAATCATTATTTACTTAACCCAAACATAATTATATTATCAATTAAAATGTTTATACTAAACTTACACATATGGCACAGAAATAAAATAACAATTTAACACAGGAACGTAACAGCTTTCTTTGGAAATTGAAACTTACAAATATCTATCTATAACTTATTTATAGACCTGTCTACATTCATGAAATAAAGTTTGGACATCAATCTCATCATTATTTTGGCTGTCATCGTCGCTATCATTGGTAACTACGTAGCAGGCAACACAAACAAACTGATCACTCTCATCATCAGAGTCAAAATCAAACAGATTCTTGTGTGATGTAGGAACACACTTATTGTGATAACTTTGATGGCAGAAAGTACATTTCAGCATTTGCTTCCTATTTTGAGAATATTTTTTACATTTAGAGCACATAATAAGAGTGAGATTCTGATCTTGAAGTATTCTAATGCTTGATGGTCCAGGTTGCGAATCTTGAACAGGTGAAATGACCTGAGGCTTCATTTTTTTACCTTTCTTTAAAAAAATTTCATCAATTTTTTTCAATAACGGTGGTACTGTGTTTCCAACGGCATTTATGCAGGCTATCATCGTAGTGTTTACTCCTCTTTCACCAGAAGTAAGTTGCCCTAAATGGCGTATCTGTTTAGGGGCTAATACTTTTCTGGGCTTGTGCACCGTCGATATTCCGGTTTCATCCATGTTGTATATTGACTCAGGCGGAAAACTGAACTTTTTATAAACATCTTCGAGGTTATTGAAAAACGCGGTAATATTTGCTCGATTGAAACTAGTGGCTCTAGCTAGACTTGTTCCTTCAGGTTTTCGAAGTGACAATTGTGGAAACCTTGCTCGAAAATACCTAAGCCAACCAATTCCAGCCATTTCATGCGTTTTCCAGCTGTCAGGGATATTTGATTTTTCTTTACCTACAGCAAATTGATAAGCTAGTTCACGCACTTGTTTTGTTTGCAAGCCCATGCACAAGTGAGCTGCTTTTTCCAAATATTCTGTCAACTGCAGTTTCTCTTGCTCATTAAACACTTTCTTTACGTCACATTTCAGTAGTTCAATTTTTTTTACGTCTAAATTTGTATCTTTATTCATTTGCAAATACTTAAAAATAGTTGATTTGGGTATTTTAAATTTTTCAGCTATTTTTCTTATTGATCCTTTCTGATTTTGGACCTCTTTTACTGCTTCGGTGAGGGTTTCGGGACATATAGGTTCCCTTTTCTTGCCGGTTTTACTTCGAGGCACTAAAACAAACATTTAAAACCTATTTTAGTATAAGCACCTAAGTATTTTAGTACGAACAATACAATGTCCATAGGTACAACTTTACAGTCGAACCTGTGGACAGTCCATAGGTACAAATACCATGTTGTCCACAGGTACAAATTTAGTCAAAATTAAAACAAACACAATTTGCCATGCAGGACATAACGCGTTAATTATTAAAACCATCTCACTAGCACTAAAAAACATTAAACAAAGCGATTTAGTTATCAGTTTACGCTAAAATTATGTAGTTTTACCAAAAATTAGCTCAAAATCAATTAAATAAACTTACTTTTTGAGTGCAAAATCTTCCGACGCCCATAGCACACGACCAAAAGAGTGAAATTAAAATGGTGGCTGGCCAGTGTTGCCAACATGTAAAAATGTCTAAGGACGCGTTCCAATTTATTTTATTAATCGATTTTTTTACTCGAATCTGCGAGTGTCCATAGGTACATCCGTCCAAAGGTACAACACTTGACCCTACCTATTAAGTATGTATTTACAAAAAAAAAGTATATAAGTATTATATCCGTTATATAGTACCCATGATACAAGCGTAAGCTTAGTATGGGGCTAGGTGGCGCTGTGTGATAAGTCCTAAAATATTTATTTATTTATATGATTGTTCCCCCTTTTCGTCCAGTAGTTGTTTTAGGAGAAGTAGTTGTACCGCTTAGCTATATTCCTAATTTATGACGATCGGCTTTCGATCTAACAGATTTTGCAGAAAAACTGTTCTTACAAAGTCGTTTCAGGCAATAATATGCTCAAATTCCTGGTTGTCAATATAATATTTATGAAAATCAACTTCCGTGGAAGGGCCTGAGCGCCAACCAAGATGTACATGCCCAAAAAATCATTCACAATGAGTCCCTAGGTAAATATCTGCTAAGGGGTCACGACCCTCAGTAAAAGGGAATACGACGCGAGGAGGATTCCATTTTAAAACATACCTGATATAGGCACTCGCAGTCGCACGGAGTCTGCGTTCCGTATCCGATAGAGCGCGAGCGCGACCACATGCTGGCACCAGAAGATGTCGCGCGCCTCGCAGCTGCACGTCACGCCTGTTATCTTGCATCTGGAAAATAAGACGTTCTTAGATTATTTGCCAGCTCACATCAGACAGCTCAGCTCACACAGAGGATCCCAATGCACCAACATTATAGGTATGGCATGAATGTATATTTAATTACATTATAAGGGTGTAAATTAAGTTTTTGAAAATAAAGTAATTTGTATTAGTTTTGAAGGCAAAAGGAAGAAGGAAGTTTTTGGTCAAATATGACTGAGATGTGAAATTGGGGGAGCGGGTCCAATACAACGTCAAAAACAGCAAGAGCACTTGAATCAGTTTTTTCTTCGTAAGAACATCCCACCCTAGACTCAAACATTCAGACGAACTGTAGGTAGCTCGGCTATTTAAATATACATACTTACAAATGGTCTTAAGTGGATGTTTAATGCAGGTCCATATTGAATCTGGTTCATCATACATTTATGTATTTTTGTGGCATCACGCCATCTGAATAAACATGGGCGAACGATTTTTCTTAAAGATATTGAAATCACTACTTTACCTCAAAAGTACCTACTTGAAGACTTTAAGAGACCATAAATTAGTCGGTAAGCCACTAATAAAATAGGCACTAAAACAATTTCATTTCAATCCTCAAATCTGTCGCAAAAACTTTGGCCTTTGGCAGCGTCATAAACATAATTAGCCCAAAACATCGGAAGCGAAACTAACAAATTGCTTTCTTAGCAAAAAAACAAAGGTCTCGATAATAAAAGGGGTCGCAAAGACCCTATTGTCATCACACGACTACGTAAAAAGGGCTCTTTTATCAGAAAGGGCAACGCACCAAACATAATACCTTTTGTTAGACGGAACTTTGTCACCTATACAGAGTTAAATTATAGGTCCCGGCTGTTTGTCATGGTAGTCGTAAAATGCCAGAGGCTTTTTCAAGTCTCGATGTCAGAACTTACCAGGCTGAATCTAATTTAGTAGACTTTAATAGGTATACTTAGCGAATTTATTCTGCGGGGAGTCACAACCCTCCGTAATGAGGAAATACGACTCCAAGAAAAAGATAAGGTACGTTAATACCAACAAATGTTTCTTTACCAATTTTAAACTTGGAATGCTTACAATAAATTCGCAAAGTTTGATAAGTTAAATAGCAAACTTTTATAGTTCGCGATAGTCATAAATCAAATCTGTTGGTATGATGATGATCATATGTGTCGTAAGCCATCGGATATGGCTATGTAAATCAGTGAAAATTATGTAATCAGTCTCATTAGTTTCCAGTAACCCAGTATGGTTGAATGCTGTCAATCAAACAAGGCCTGTTTATGGTTACAGATTTCTTAGATTGGAAACTAGAAAAAGTAATTTTACGCTTCAATGAGTTTTTCTTTCTAGAGATTTTGTCTGGTTCTTATTATGGCCATAAGTTGGCCAAAGTTTTGTCGTTGACTGATCTCGTGAATTACATTCAATAAGCTCTGGCTTGCCTTTATGTTAGTTTGCTAACTTTGTTATGAGAGCGAATAATCTGAGTCAATGGCATCCACCAATCACAGAATCGAAGTATAAGGGCTTCTCTGATTGTCGTTTAGTTTTCGAATATTAAGAGTCCAAATATCTGAAACATCCTGCTGGCTACGAGGCCTATGCTAGTGAGATAAAGACACTACTAGATGTTGATTTACCATACGTGTCTTAAGACACTTTTGACTCTAGACCCCGGGCTTCGAAAGGTCAGTGGAATAAAATCATCTATTGATGATGATTATGAATCGTACATGTCAGTATCAAAATAAACTGTGATTCCAGATCTCTAAAGATCAGAGGAAAAATGACGTCTTTAGATAGATGTGTGATGTTGTGATGAATGACGTGTAATATAAATGGGAACCAGCTGTAAATAATGTAATTTACCTGTCAAAAGACACTGTGACCCTGTAGAGACGTTCAGGCTCTGCGCAGGGCGGCACCGCGGCGGGCGCGCGCACCACTCCGCTCAGGTGGAACCCTGGAACAAGAGGACATGATCTGGTTAGACACCATAGAGTGACATAAACATCTTACACAACACAAGGAGACAGTACAAACTCATACAACAGGACCTGATAGGGCTTACATACTTAGAATAACAATTGTTCTGTTGCATATTGAAGTTTGGTTTGGTGTATTGTCAATATTTTCTGCGATCTTACGCTACTTCTTTTATGGTTTAGGGTCGCACGAATGAATATGCTAGTTTAGTCTGATTCATCATGATGTATAAAACCACTACATACTAATAGCGATTGTATAAATAGAAATAAAAAGAACACAGACTTTTTGTAAAAATCAAACTGGTGTTCCTATGAAGTTTTGAGAACTGTGGTAATTTATCTAACCTATGGTAAAAGTGTTTTGGTTTGAACACTACAATGCAACATAGATCCTACTTATTTACTCAGATAATTAACGAAAGCCTGAGGCCAATCCAACTCAGAGTTGGCCATTTTTATTGAATCCTCTACCGCCTATAATAGCATATGTACATTCTAAACAAACAGCTACATATTCCATTGTACATGACATTTCCATTGTAAATGTAGGTGGTACATGCACGAGCGTTAATTTGTCTATCATTCACGCATTATTGCTAGTTCTATTCAACAGAGACCTGTTATTAACACCGTTTTGTCACGTTCCGAGCTATGCTTTCTTTCACAATCGCCTTTAGTATTGATGTTGGTGTTGGGCAATGTTTTTAATGGATAATAAGAGAGAAAAAACTTAACATAAGTACTACAAAGTTTCGTGTTTAAAAAAACATACTACTTGTATATACTAGAAGATAAATAAAAACTGTCTTTATAATAGTCTAATGATTGTCAATTGTGTAGGACAAAGCTTGTTTTAGAACGGTGTCTCTCAAGGCGCTCTTTTAGGTTACGCACTGTTTACTATCTATGTCAAAGATGTTGGTTACTTGCGCTTTTGTCCGTGACTTTTCAGGATAATGGTAGTCTTACTTTCAAGGTTTTATACTATCTCCATAGAAATTATAAATGGGAGAACGAACTATGAGGATCAGACTTTCGCTTTTATAAATATAACCTGGATGAAACCTAGGTAGAAAAAAATGTGCAACAGTAATTAGTGATTTTAGATAGGTGTCTCACTGGTAAATTCATTATTTGAATCCAAATTATACAGTTTTTTTAATGTATTCATCGCTAGAATTAAGTTCAGCAAAGGTTAATTATAATACAACCTCTGCTGAACCTAAACTTTGCAGTTAATACCTCTTAGAATCATACGTGTTTTCAAAATCAGAAATGTAATTGCCTAACGCGTATTTTGACTCACTTTAATGGTTTCTAAAATTGTGAAATATTTTGTAAATACCCCTGGGGGTAGTTTACAAAACAACTGAGTGTTTTATGGACCGTTTAAAGATTTTAACGACCACAGAGTAAAGTCAAAACTTTGAAATATTGTTATAGTTCTAAAATGGCCACATCCTGTTTCCATTCGAAAATACATTGCACCCGCGGAAAGTAAATCAACTATATTGAAAAACGAACACAATAAAAATAAGGATTATATAAATGGGAAAGTGTAATTATTGCCAACTACAACCAAGGGATCAGGAAAAATATACGATTACTGTTTTTGGTCAAAACAATAATGCAATGCAAGTATGTATTTTTAAACATAAAAGTAGTAGTATCATATTTTAACTGTAGACTCACATGTGTGGTCAGTAGATACTTACAAAAATGCACCTACGCCTAACCAATAATTTAATATTCAATTAATTAATTTTATTTTGGCAATCAATATGACGACAAACAAAAAGTACTTATACAAGTTACACTTTAGATTTAAACCTGAAAAGAGATCATCATGATCGACTGGCAAAGACCTAGATTTCTTGAATCATTCTCCATGCTTATTCCCAGAATTATTCCTTAAGTATTTAGGCTGTACTGAGCACTCTGAGAATTGAATCTGGAGCTAATTTCACGTTCTCACGAACACCAAAAGACTCCAATTTCGCTTTTCGATTGTAGGAAATACAATACTGTGCACCCTATTTGAACATTTGAACTTAGAACGCGTCTTGTGACGTCAAGCAATCGCCTCCGATTCGTCAAGCTTTGAAATTCGAACGCTTTTCTGTTCCGAGTTTTCCTTTTTTTTTAATGAACGCTTTTTCCTTTGTTGCCATTTTATTATTTGCTTTACAGCTGAAATATTGTAAATAAGTTCGTTGTGTGTTATTTTTTATAAGGAGTGGAGTGACATAGTTTAGGAGTAATATTATCAAAATTTTGTCCAATAAAATTTAATTTGAATATGATTTTAAAGCTAGTGTTAGTTTCGTAACAGCATTTTCGAAACAAGGTTTTGAAAATTGAAGCAGGTTCAGTCACGAGCTAAAATCGATGCGCTCGTGTGCCAACAGTCAAGCTAGTGCCAAGTTTAAAAATTGGCTCGTAACAGTGAAAATCTAGTGAAGCACCGTTTAAATACAACGTTTTGAGCACAATAGATGGAATGAATAAGATTGAACGAACGATCTCATCGCGAATTCGTGTCCGTGATCATCAACAAAGGCTCCGCATAATTTCAAATAATTTAGCAAAATGTTGCTGGAAAAATTATGATAATTGAAAACCGGCCAATCTACACAAAGGCCGGCCGTTTATCGATTTTATCAGCCACGAGAACGAATTCAACTTTTTTTAATACTTTAACAATCAATTACTCGGTGCTATAAATCGCAGCGAACCGATGCGAAATCTAACGACAAAATGGCGAATGTACCCATTGTTGTGCGACAAAAAAAATGCCGATTGAAAAGCAATTGCGGCAACACTACACCACTAACTCCCTTTGGAATATACTTCGGCTCTGTCAAAAGGAGGTAAGATTCAAATTCGAATAATTTAAATTTAGAACCGATCGAGATTGGCTTTGAAAACTGGCACTCGAGAGAAAGAAAAGGTTTTTTTCTTCTAAAAAAACTGAACGCTACGGGTGGTGTTGCCACAGCTGCTTTCTGGGACAGTCTTATTACAGATTGTTCAGCAGTTTAGGTATTCAGTGCCTGTGCAAACAATGCATTTAATTTGAATGTAGGCAGAAACGAGCTCTGCATAGTAAGGACTTACGAACAGAACTGAGTTGATTTTATTGACCATTCATAGATAATCATAAATTAGAGTATATGAGACCAAGCCATATACATATTTAGGTATATGTGGTATTAGTAGATAACATGTCTACATATCATAATTAGTTTCATACATTATTTTGTATTACCACCCGGTAGCAACATCAGGCAGTGCTGTACAAATAGGCAGCCATATCTGCACCAATCCCAGACTTCCGGCGCAGATTTCCAATTTCACGAACTTATTCCATTTTCAAATTTCTATTCCACGTATGAAAATGTCATTTGTGTCGGCGAATCGAGATTGGATTCGAATTAGGAACGTGTCGTTCGTGCCGATTCGCCGGACACGCGTGACGTCACGTCCGAGCCGACCGTAGACTATATTATTGAGACATCTCACTTTACGGTGCGGATGCTAGATTGCTCTGCTTGCGGATTAAAATATTAATCTTTAATGTGGACAAGATAACCAACTAACCATAGTCCAGATGTATCACGTAATATTTGTAACTGACCTATCACAACCATTAATTTAGTTATATATGACGTTTTTGCCGTTTTGAGATGTCTATTTGGAGTGATGTTTCAGTCAGGCATTAGTGCGGGGACACCGTGTCCGAGTCTTGAGTTTACGAACGATTACGAACATCCGACTCGATTTTAAATTGCTTTTCTCACGAACGCAATAACTGAAATCGATAACGTACTGGCTAGAACTAGATATTTTTTAAGATACCTAAAGACTATTTAAATTTTCAAGCAACTTCTTGCGTAATAAAAGAAAAAGAAAAAAAAAACAGCAAACAATAAACACGATTACATTATTCTCGCAACAAATAATCCAACAAACTATAAACGGCTACCTGAATAACAGTATTACTTGAACAAATAATTGCGTTTACGCAATTTAATATAGCAGCCGAATGCATGTAAAGTCAAATGGGCTGTGAAATTACATAGCCGCTTTTGAAACGTGCAACATTTTAAAGGACAGAAAGAAACAGGATATTGAGGCCTTGTTTAATTGAACGGTATCCGAACTGGCCCGGGACAGGTTAGACTTGAAACTTTGTGGCTTAAATAAGACCGCTTTTGGAGCTACCTACTAATTGTGATATGCTGCTGGCCTAAAATGACAACGAGGTAGCGTTTTGGGGAACGGACCAAGTTGGAAAGCCAAGAACTGTAATTTTTAAATGACAATATTTATGTCTCGCTAGTTAAAATGCATGCATTTTTCCATGTAATTCATGTAGTTTTCATTTACATACATGATTTATTTTCTTTAACACTGTTCGGAAATCGAAGATATTGATAAAGCCACAATATAAGATCTACGATAACTTACATAGCTTAGCTTGATTGCTACTCACATACTTGTGATTGTGACTAACCACCACCAACTTACTCAATACAAGAAACGTGGCTGCAGGAATTAAATACAGCACGCACATGCGTGATAAGAACTGATCACGGATAGGTCAGAACGGTAATCAGTAATGATAGTAAATGTTATAATAACGCCCGTAATTAGATAATTGAAGGTATTACAGCTGGAACTACGCCTTGACCTCGCTATTGACCTGGATAGTTAACCGGGTCGAGTTACATCAGGCGGACGAAACAATAACGCTGCGGAGTTGCGGACGAACTGCGAGCCGGTGCGGAACTTATGAGGAGAAAAATGCGAAAATAGTGGCAAAATGATGAGAGTTGGTGAAAGATGATTAAATTATTGTGGCTGGACGAATTGTGTAAATACCTATGTAGAATTGTATAATATGTAAGTATTTTAGGATATGGGAAGTGATAAGGTCAACATCGTTTAGTAAAAAAAATATTACGCATTGGTTAACGATCTGCGAGCCGGTGCAGAACTTATGAGGATAAAAATGCAAAAATAGTGGCAAAATTATGTGAGTTGGTAAAAGATGATAGAAAGATTAAGGATGGACGAATTATGTTAATACCTATGTAGAATTGTATTATATGTATTTTGGATAGATAGATAGACAACACTTTATTATAAACACCAACAATCAGGAATAAGCACAATGAAAGATACAAAACTTAAAATTAGTGTCCTAATTACGATACGGATATTAAGATATGGGAAGTAATAAGGGCAACACCATTTAGTCAAAAATATTACGCAGTGGTTAACTACCCATTTCAACTTAACAGAAGTAAGAATATAAATTTACCATTAATTAGGTATCAAGTTTCTCGAGCTATTAACAATTTCTAAATTATAAACAACGAAACTAAATCACGAATCTGTGACAAAGTTCACATTCATTATGTGGCTGTTCAAACCAGCTCGTATGTGGGTTAACCGATATTACACCAACATTTGATTAACGTGATCAGCCTCAAAACTCTAAAATCGTTTAGAAAGTTGCCAGAATTGCCATTGCTACCTGTGATTCCAATAGCATCTTGATATTTGAAGATTAAAAACTAGTTTCGCTAGAAATTACGGCATATTCCGTTAGGAAAACAGCGATTTGAGAAATTTTGTTCAAATTTGTTGAACGACGATGTGGAAGATTTTTCGAATTGGTCAGGTCATTGATTGTGTAATTTGATCAAGAGTATCAGATGTGCATAATTAGTTATATTATTTATACAGTTGCTGTGTAGGTCGTATTAAAGCACTTTCGTTTAGTTTCTTTTGAAGCTCTAGATAATGTTCCCCGTGGAGATAATGGATGAGCATGAATAGCAGGTTGCAGAACAGCTCGCGTGGGCGCCGAGACAAGAGCCAAATGTTAGTTTAATATGATGTTTTTGTTCCAAGTTGGGTGACGTAAGACCGCCGTTGTTGCTGTTTTATATCTTCTCCGAATCATAATGCTTCTAGCAAATGTTCACGTATATTTCCATCTCTCTTTAATTCCTGTATTTTCTGTAAGCCTTTGGGATAATTGATTTTAGCCAGTTTCGGTTTTACAGCTCCCGCTCCATCTATACCTACTTCGGTCATTACCTCGTGCAGAATGTCTATTCCGAGCTTTTTATGCACTAATAATTCAATTTTGATTATAGCAATAAGCGAAAAGGGAGCGTTTACTTAACAACCACTGTATATAATGTAGGGTCTGAGTTCAGTACGTCGTAAACTGGCTGAAACTGGTAATTTTTGGGTAAATGCCATAAATTTTCGAGCAATAACAGTACGCGTCGGGCCGCGCGCTATTCCCTTTTATTTACGACTGTACTTGTTTCACATCCAGCCGGTTATAACTTTCGTGCACGACTGTATTGTGATTTTTATTTTTAATTTTTTTGTTTTATTCCTGCTATCTGTTTGCGTCGGTTTTTATTGTTCTTTGTTATGGAAGTTGGTAGCTTTAGAGTTTATTTCCAGTGGAATGGTTATTTTTGATACATTTTAATATTTCTCAGTATAAAAGGTGGCTGGTTACTTGTTCAGCCCTGAGAGCTTTTGTTCAACGAAAGAAGTTGGAGTAAAATCAAGATGGCGGCGGTGGCGTGGCAACAAACTTGATTGGGATCGCGTTTTAACTTCGCTTTCAGAAGAGAATGCGAATGACCTTAGTAACACTTTCAATAGACTTATTTTTAACTGTATACCTACACGTTCGCCGCAAGTTGTATAAATAGCATAGATGACTTATTTGAATAGAGGTTGAATCCAGATGGCCCACTTTTGTGAACGCAGAAGTGTTATTGTGTGCGTGTAGCGAGCGTGTTCTACAGACCGGTTTGTTTACATTAATCACTGGCGGGCTTGGCTGTGTGCGTGGCGAGTCGAGACGGCGTGTATGTGTGAGTCATGTCTTTACGTCACTTTGTTTACATCCGCAGTGGTGTGCGGCCTTTGTACGACGGATCGGAATCATTTCGTAATGTGAGTGCTAGTGATGAAACGATGAGCCGGTTTTATTGCAACTTGATGGAAGACGGAGTTTGTGAAATAGAAGTATAGTGCTTGTTCTAGTTTTGAACTATTTAAATTTCATATGGTACAGAAAATTTAGTTTTTAGTGGGAGAAAGTTTCTGATTTTGTTCAAGTTTTAAGTAGGTATTGTTCCTCAATTTCTCTCTTTAATTAGTTTATATTTTATACTACGGTAAATTATTTCTAAATAGCTTAATTTACCTACTATGTTAAAGTAACACAACTTTAATTAATTTAGGGACCATATTTCTAAAACTTTAGTTAGATTAAAAACAAACATTTTAAGTATGCAAATGTATTAAGTAATCCGTCATTAAATCCGTTTTCCGTCCGCAGCACATCCCTAGCGCTGTATACGTCACGTGTATATCACGTGCTAGTGTGGGTGTGCCGTGACGTCACGCCTCGTTTCGTCACTCTCGCGCCTGTGTGCGTGCTATGTACTCGTGTACACACACCGTGTACATGTGTGCGTAAGCGGGCGTGTCAACCGTCAATGTTACATTTTTGTGACCTTAACCGTCAGTCTTGTTGTCCTATACATAATTATCGTGTCTATGTACTGATAGGAATTCGCATTATTTACCGCAACTTTATGTGTATTGTATCCTCGTTCTTTGCGTCCTCTAGATCGGGTTTGTCAGTTACTTCACCGCTATAACTATTGGACCTGTTTTGTTTATTTATACCCGACTGCGAAAGAGGACATAGTTGGCTACGATATTTTTATCCATAGGAAAACAACGTGGATATCAAATTGTGTTGATATCCCTGAAGTTTCAGTATCGTACTTAGTAACAAATAAAATACCATTCATAAAAGTTCCACAAACATTATTACTTACATTAAAGTGGCATTCCATTTTGGGAGCTATCGTGGGTCGGATGACACGTTAAATTTTAGGTCCCGGCTGTTTGTCTAGTACGGCAGTCGTTAAGCCATGTCAGAGGCCCTTAGGTCGGCTTGATATACTCTCGACACCAGAGTTGGCCACTCTCAATCGATAAGAAGAAGAAGATTACATTATCAAGACCGTTACAGCAGTTGTTCAAATAGAACTAACACCAAGACCGCCAAACGATTGTTCATACGCTACGCACATCACTATATTTTATATATTTATCAGTCCTATATTTTACATTTTTCCCACTGGCCACTTGCAACTCCACAAAAAAGAAACAAAAGATGTCCCCAGCGAAAAAGCTACAGTTCGAAAGCTGCACCAGCAGGGAGGGAATCAATGGCGGATGCGTTGTAACAAGTGGATCACAACATCTGTGACTGTTGCGAATGGTTCCTCGGGGAGGCATAATAATGGGTAACACATTTCGTGGTGCGAATATGTTGGCAGGCGAGTTTGAGCTTTATCACGTAAAGTTAAAGTTCGTTTTAGAGTGGATATGCTTTTGGTTCAGGTTTAATTTTAAAGTTCGAATTTGGCTTTTGTTTTTTGCAAATGTGGTGTCAGGTTGGGCTATTTCTTTTTGTAAATGGTAAAATAGGTAAAAAATAGGGGTTCTTGTTCTTTTGATTTCTCTTGCCTTCACTACATTGTTATGATATTCGGTTAATTGGTCAGTGGAAAATTATTTCCACCAATCACCAAATTTTCCAATTATTATTTTTAATTATTTAATTAGTTCAATAAATTAGGCATTAGCCTAATTTATTCCACTTGAAGGTACCCTAATTTATTCACTATTATTTAAACTAGAGCTGTTGAAAACAGATCGCATTCATACAAAAATTGAAGCTTAAATTTTAGATAATACTTCTTCTTATCGAATGAGAGTGGCCAACTCAGGTGTTTAGAGTTTTTCAAACCGCCCTAAGGGCCTCTGACATGGCTTAACGACTGCTGCACTAGACAAACAACCGGGACCTACAATTTAACATGTCATCCGACCCCCGGAAGCGCCCAAAATTGAATGCCACTTTTCGGTCACCCATCCAAGGACTGACTGCGTCGACCTTTGCTTAACATAGGTAATCGCATGCGATTGCCTCCGCTAACTGAGCTACGGGCGCTTCAGATAATACTGAACGATCACAACCATATTTACTGGTATTGTATTTAATATTAAAACTTTCGTGAGACATTTTATCAATATGTTAACTAAACGGTTTTCACTCACGTGTAATTCGCGTATGAGTCTGCGTGCTGCCGCGGTCCCAGAACATACGTTCTGAAGATGGATGTCATAACATCCGAAACGCGTAAACAACATACGCGAATTACACGTGAGTGAAAACCGTTTAGTTAACATATTGGTATTGTATTTATTTACATGTGTCTAAACAGAAACTACTATACGATTTAATTGTTCCTAAATAGTTCTAAATCTAAACATACAACCACAGTAGCGATTTGAGAAAAATGTTCTTTCATGTGTATCACATTTACCTGTTTACAAATAAAAATCTTTTATCTTATCCTATTTTACGTTTTTGAATTTGAAATTTTCGATTGGGATATTTTCAATCGACCAATGAAATGAAGCAGTTAGGACTTTAGCAGCTGGTATTAACTATACTAAAATGGTATATGTGCAAGTATAAATAAAATTAAATAATAATAATAAATATTTCAGGACAACTCACACAGCGCCATCTAGCCCCATTCTAAGCTTACCCTTGTATCATGGGTACTAGATAACAGATATAATACACACATACTTTTCTTTCGTAAATACATACTTATTATACATACAAACAACCAGACTCAATACAAGTAATTACGATTTTTTTAATAAAATACTCTGTTCGTTTCGCTTGTCTGTCTGTATCAAGTTTCCAGTTGAAATATTCATCAGATATTAATCTCGAGCTGGAATCATTAGAATAATTACACTTCTTGTCCTAATTGTATAAATCATCAAGTCACCGGGCGGTGCTATGTTAAGTGTTTTCCAAATTGGACTAGCTCTAGAATTTTGATGGTTTTAGTTCTGATACTGAATTGTTTGAGGTTAGTTGAAATGTTAATTGATCTAGTTATGTTATAAACCAGCTATTTATCTTACGCACATAACTACTCATTGATGATAGCATTATTGTTATGTATTGTCTGCCTAGAACATATTCCTTTTCCTTTATTTTATGTTACCATCATCTTATTTTAGTAACTCTAGGTCCACCCAATAAAAGCGTGTTTAAAAGAGACAGTACAGTACTGCCTTTTTTTAACATGTAACACGTACGTAGTACACACTCACACACACCTTATTCAGTAACTTTTATAAGAATGTAACCGTTAGCTTCTTGCGAAATATCATCCAAACAGCAAAGCAACATCCATAAATTTCCTACATCCATGAGTAAAACCAATATCCTAGTGGGGCGTGTCGCGATGGCAATACTACTCGCGATCACCCACCTGCCTACAACACTATTCTACGCAATACTGGCAATACACAGGTGCCCGGAAATCTATTAACACTTTACATGTAGGGGAGAACAACCTCTTTGTTCTAAAACGGGCCGAAGGAGGTTGATGAGTAGAACGAGAACTTCTTTGACATACGAATTGGTTTCTTGTTCGATATTAGAATTAATGATGAATTCGGTTTGATGGAACGAATTTTGAGTTTAGAAGCTATGATTAAAGAATCTGGAATTAAATAGGACGGAAGTTTAAAAAGATACAAACCTCATTAAAAATTACCTACCAAAAGCAAAACGTAAATGAAACAAGTCTACCGTCTCGTTTTAACAACAAGACAGTATTGAACATTGTAGGGCTCTCTCTACATCCAAATAACGTGTTTCATGAATATAAATTCTAAAGAACACAAATACGTTGAACTGCAATATTGAGAACAGAAAATAAAATCCAGTCAAACTTGACACCAGTGATAAATAATCGCCATCAACGCGTTTCGCGTAAAAAGAGCAAAAATTCAAATAAAGAAAACTCGTTACGATTGGACGGGGCGTCAAATGCCCGCATGACAGCTGTCATTCTTTTTGTTTTTTATCAAAGAGTAGTGTAGGTAGATGTGCAAGTCGGAACACCTAAATGCAAATGACCGAACGTTAGCCGCATGGTGGTACAAAATTATTGCCCGCAAATGGTTTTGACGAGGGCCGGTGTAAGGTTGGCCTGTGTTATAGGGGGCAAGGTGAATTGAAACTTTTTTTCTGCACGACTGTATAGGTCATTAGTTCAAGATCGAAGTCGGTTTTTGGTCAAATTTATCGTTATTTGCCTAGTAAACTTAAATTATATATCAGTCTGTGCCTGGGTCTATATATGAAACAAGGCAAAAGTATCTGAGCTTAACCTTACAAAGAACATTAGTAGAATCACTATTCAGCGATACAGAGCATTGTAAAGATGACATTTTCAAAGCGGTGTTTCACTTTGTTCTATTTAAACAAATACGAATCCAATACATAATATATGTATCTATGTACATCAACCTGTCATAAAACCACATCCTCTAATTTGATGCATTGAAATATTATACAGCATACAAACAGGAAAGGGTAAGAAACCCTTGTGATATAGGTTTAGGGAAAACACTAAACATGTAAATAGTACATGTTACTTGATTGTAAGAATACTTCAAACTAGGCAAGAAGGGTTAGCACTAACAAAGAGTGTTTCAACTAGGGATGGCCCAGCCTATCGGTATTATGGAGAAAATATAAATCCCACCAGTACCTACGGCTAACTATACTGTTACACACGGCTGAACTGATTGGACAAAATTTGATTTCATAGAGATAAGGGTTGAATCAACACAGGCTACTATCGGATTAAGACAACACTGATACTGCGGAAAATCTAAACAAGATCATTGGCTACAACTTAAAATCAGACGACTTATGGTCAAGTTTGACTATCTTGCATAAAGAAACAAAATAAAGTTGTGGTCAAAGCTAGTCCACTGATGCATAAAAGAAGACATTGCACCTGGAAGTTGCAACTAGATCCGGCCCTGTGCGGTGAGAGGTAAAAAGTACGTTAACATTATGCGGGCCAGATGTCGCCCCGGACAGGATGTCTTATACCATTACCTACACTAGGTGATAACATCGTTACACTACTTAAGTCTTATCTATGTCACAATGGTTGTTCTATGGCTGATGGACATTGCATGTTCGATGGTTTTGATAAAAAAAAGTATACTTAGCGTAGAAGGAAACAAACTTGGTAGAGACAAGTGATCAACCCAAGCCTCAGAATAATTGCTAATCAAATCAACGTCTCTCTGTGAGTCGTATTTCCTCATGACTGAGGGTCGGGACTCCCCCGCAGAATTAATTCGTTAGGGGACTAATCAATGTAACCGTGTGTTTTTTGTCTGGTTCAATCAATCAATCAATCAATCAGTTCTTTATTGACAAAAATATACACAAGACACAAAATGTTTCAAGTCTCTGGCTTCCGAACTAGAAAATTATCTGTGTCTCGGTTGTTTCTCAAGTGCAACGGGTCATGGTGATTTTTGACATGTATGTAGATAATGACTACATATATGTTACCTGGCCGCCCATCACGATGTATCTGCCCAAGAGAACTCCCTTAACGAATTAATTCTGCGATGGAATCACGATCCTCAGTCATGAGGAAATACGACTCACAGAGAGTAGTTAATGACTGTTAATGTAGTAACTAGTCAAGTAAAATGAAGGTAAAAAAGTACGTTAACAGCGATGCGGGCCAGATGTCGCCTCGGAAACGGACAGGATGCTACCATTACCTACACCAGGCGATAGGATCTTGTACTTACGGATGTAATTACTACTTAAAAAAGTAGGTACTTGGTTTTATTTGTGTCACAATGGTTGTTCTATGTGGCTATTGCATGTCCGATGGCTTTGATAAAAAGTAACTTTTACTTACCTACTAAGAATAACATAATCAAGTACGTGTTTTTTTTCCAAATCTTATAAAGAGAGACGTTTGACCTAACCGTATGTCAATTTATCATTGTTTTTTGCCGTCTTACCAATATTTCACAACATTCTCGCCAAAACTCGTACTGATGTTATATTATACATACCTGAAACAAACAATGCTAACATTAATAAGTACTTAGATCATTATACGCATTATCAACAAATTCCGAAAGAAGATCAACACAGTTGAAATATCTTGTGAAACAAAAGACCCGATGGTCATGTCTGGGGAATTTGTTGTGCATACAAAATGGCGCGGATATTTTGTCTGTTTGTTGTTGACTTTAGTTGAGCTGTCTTTTGGAGAATGTTAATCATATTTTATATTACAACGTCGTTTCCCATTTTGTATGTGTAATTCATGGAATTATATGATAAGCAAGTTAAGGCGAATTCGACACGTCGCGTTGTTGATGTGCTGTTAGTATAGCTTGAGGTGACATGACTTTTTTTGCCCAAATTCAGGAAATCTCATTAATTTTTAGCCTTTGGATGACGATCAATAAACCAGAAAAAGTGTAGTTAGAGGATATGGTTTTCCGTGGAAGGACCTGGGCACCCACCACGATATATCTGCCCAAGAGAACTCCCCTAACGAATATATTCTGCGAGGGAGTCGGGACCCTCAGTCATGAGGAAATACGATGGAATGAGAGAGGATATGCGTTCGAAACTTAAGCGACGTCAAAGAAAATCTTAATAGGGGTTTCACCACTTTGTAGGATGACTAGAGTTAGTTGGAGCAAAAATTTCGTTCATAGCTAATAAGGAATGTTTCTGTTTTGTAAAACTTTTGCCACAAAATATCATTTACAGCATAAACGTAACGTTACTCTTCGATCTCATTATGCTTCGTTGGGGTTGGCAGGTTTTACGCGTTTTGTTTAACTGTTGCTGTTACTGCGTTTTTCTATAAAATCTATTACAATAAATGTTTTCTTTCTTTCTTGACATCTTTGTAGATTTCTGTCCAACAGCTTCTCAGGGAAATGAGCAGGACATGTTCCGAGTAACGGTGTTTCCACCACACTGATAATGTAACCACGAGATATTTTCACACGAGTAGAAAGTACATGTGTATTATTGACGAGTGATCCTGCGGTTCACCAAACTACTGCTTTGCTTACTAACTGTGGTCGCCTGACGCTTTCACACTTATGGTGGGTATAAGCTTCCCACGATTCTATCCTAACTGAAGACAAACTTACAAATGCATCTCATTCTTTCTTCGGATTCTTTACATAGAGTTCACGGAACGGAAGTACACGGAAGAACCCTGGCTACTGCAACACAGGGAATCCTACAGCAGTAGTCAGGACACACAATGTTAATATTCTGTGCAGCCTAAATTAAATTTGTATTAAATTGTATTAATGTAAATTGTTAATAGCAACATTGTATGACATACTGGAACATAATTAGAATACTGTGTTCATGAAATGTGTTTTTAAATAAATGATTATTATTATTATTAGTTCTTTACATACTTACCTTTAACTTGAAAACGTATTGCTTTGAAATAAGGCAGTCAATGAAAAGTTGAGCAAAATGATAAGGATTAATCTGGTTGGAGGATTCTTCTTGTCTAAAAAGGTTGCTAAGATAAGCATTGCACTTGTACCTTTTCCTATGTAAAGTCGCTTCAGAGATCACCCTGTGTACTTTTTATAAATGAAAATGTTACATGGCCGAGTTGTTGACTCGTTCATGTAACAATTTTAGGGTTTTTATGTTTCAATGCAACCGAATAATAAAAGTTAATTTTCTGTGGTTTTGCTTTACAATTCGGTCTTGTCTTCCATCGAGCTCATTATAGCTTCATTCTGCAATCGCGCTGTCGAATCGAGCGCACGCAACTGTTCGATTTTCAAATTTAGTGCCGGCAATTAAGTGTTTGTTTTACACACGCAAACACATCGTGCCAACCACTTTTACAAGCAAGCAAGGGTCGCAACAATGTTGTACACAACATGTACGTATGATAATTGATAACTCTAAAGCAGCATTTATCCGTGCCAATCACGAACTTCGTGACATGACAAATGAGCGAGAAAATTTTAATGCAAAACTAATTGCAGCAGTTCAAAAATCGAATTTGACGAACGAACAACGTTTGATGAGAACTGGCCAACACAGTGAAGTTCCCCCTGCCACCCCTGCTGGCGTCTGAACTGCCACTCAGAGCTCCTACTATCGATTCTCTCAAATGCACTCACATTCGCACGTACGAGTGTGGTGCAGATTACTGCTCAGTGAGTAGGGGCGAGCCACAGCTTCCACCGCAGTGAGTACCGGCGGGCGCGGTCCAGCGATTGATCAGCCCGCTCGGGGTCGGCGACCGCTCTCTCCCGTTCCTAATTTGAATTCGCCGCGTATTATCGCGCGGGAGGCCGTAATTGGATAACAATAAGGGCGCCGGCGCCTCCCCTACGCCATTGGCTATTCACATGAAAAAAAAAATAGATTCGCGTTTGTTCTTTTTGGTCTGCGACCGATCTTTTCTCTCTAATCTTTGCGGTTTATGTTGTAAATTAAAAAGCAACAGAGCGCGCCGTACGCAATATTAATTTAAATAAATATGTAATCAGGTTTACTGGTAATGAAAGCGCGACATACAAAAGCCTAATTTAATTTCAGCGCTCGCGAGGACGTAATCCGAAATTTTCATTCCACCCATTTCCCTCCATACCCTTACATTTTATTTCAATGCCCATTACTGAAATTACACGTTCAGACCGTGAGAAAATTATATTCATATGGCGGTGTCGCCATTGTCACGTGTGCGCGAGACATTAGACGACATTAGTGCGAGCGCATGCGCGGCGGAGGCCGTTACTCGGCCAGTAAAGAGGAACCATCAGGGGTGGTGCTCGTCATCGCTGAAATTCTATTACTCGTTTTATACGCGGCCCGCGCCTTAATTCCAGGGGGTTGTGTTATAAAACATGTCCATTACAGTCAGATATCCCCCCTCCTCCCGACTCCCCTGGAATATCAGATTTAAAGAGGAGGGGGCTTTCAAAAATTGGCTTTGTCGTAAAACATTGAAATCTGCGCTCGTGTCGCGTCGGAAGGGTTCGGCCTATTTCGGTTGTTGATTCGATTCGCACAGTTTGGTTTGAATTATAACTAGAGGGTGGATAATCCTGCGCGCTTGGTGCTTGACACATCACCGGATAGTTTTAATTTTGAACTGAGAGGGGGCTTCGGAGATATGCAAAGGAAGCCAGAGGTTGATTTCATATAACTGTGTGTTGGTTTTAAAGGGTTTCCTTCTATAAATATCGAGACAGGGTTATGGAAGCTATAGTTTCGCGTTTTTCTTTCTTTATAAGGATGCATTTCACTTAACACTATGTACTCTATAGCCTTGTACCGAAACACCTACAAACCAGAAATAGATGTCTAATAGTTGATAGGCAGATGATGATGATGGTATACTTGACTTCAACTACGCAAAGAACATTCACTAAAATAATAGTTAAACCCAATTACCTCCCGGTAGAGGTGACCAGTAGAACCCTGTAGATGCCAGCACTTGCCACAAGCAAACATACGTGCGACCTGAGAGTAATGCCGGCTCTGCGAGGATGGATTACACTGCATTATAGCGGACTAATAAATGCATGGACGTGGTAAATGGTTCTGTTATAAAAAACTTGAGAGAGAGAAGTTAATACATAAGGCATGCCTGACCATAAGCCTAAAATATTATCTTTCGATGGGACTTTGGAGAATACAACTGGCTTGATGTTGAACAATCAATATTAGCTATCACGAATAAAAAATCGCCTAGTGAAATAGTAAATTCGTTAATGTCTATGCGAGTATTTGGAAAATCTTTACACGGATACCAATCTTGTAGGGACATGGATGAAAATGATAACCACAGCGCACACCATCCAGATAATTTCCGAGGAAGGTAAGGTAAACTCAATTACCTCTTGCGGTGGAATGCCGTACTGCAAACATACGTGCCATAATGCCGTCCGTGAGGATGGATTAGTTGCCGTCTGCTCAAGTGCCCTCTGCTGGGTTAATTCATGTTTGGATATGGATTGGAAAGGCTTTTTTAACTATGAAGATAATTAATGCGTAACCAGAACCTGGCCCGAAGATGATTTTATTTTATTTATTTCAATACCAGTAACAGAACTGTTATTATGTTTACATTATAAGAGCGAAAGTGTATTTGTTGGTCTGTTTACTCCGTTTTTACGCCACAACGAAGCGACCATAGGGAGCGACGGATTATCATGATTATTGGTATGGTGATGGTATAGTGCCTTAAGAGTGACATAAGCAACTTTTTACTCCGATAGAACATGAGCGAAACGTGGGCATCCATTAGAATATACAAATCAGTTAAACACGTAACGTATTTTTAAATCTTGATATGAAACATGTCTAACATTATTTTAGTCCTAGCGTCAGGCATTATGCCGTGGCACGAGACACACGCGGCCACGTGCTCTGATTCATTACTGCCCAGGATTACGTCTTAGGGACAGTTTGGATGTTGCTTGCTATTTAGATCGAGCAAAAACCAACACCGGCTTACAGCAGTACAGCTTAAAGACTGCCGGAATTATATAGATCTTCTTCACGGCCAAGGAATCGATTTGGATGAAGTTTAGTACCTATAGAAGTACTCGTACTTTAGCCACACGGGTTTCTTTTTTACTAGATTAACACGAGTAGTACCGCAGAGCACCGCTAGTATATTTTATATTGAGTGTATAAACGAAATGAAAACACGTAAAACAAACTGAAGAAGTCCTTGTTCCACAATCGTTCCAACAAAATCTTGGCAAAAGAATCTCGAACTATAAAAGCCGTCCTATTTTTTCACAGAACCATAAACTCTGTAACCATTTACCGCCGTATAATATCTCTTTACAATATTTGAGACCATTGGCCGAGCTCCAGCCACCTCCGAATACTTCCACCTTCCGATAAAACTGGCTTCGCAAAATTGTATCGTAAAGCTATAACAATACGCTGTATATTACATTGACAAGGAACGTAAATTGACCAAAAGGAATCTTCAGCTTCGACGTAAATCGCTCAAGCTTTGGACAAAAAAGGTTTGACATAAAAGTGTTTGCTCAAGATTGGTACTACCTGAGTTTTATCATCATTATTATCGTCAGTAGCTGCAAAGCGACAGTTAAAGACTGACTAGGTTTATGAGAAAATTTAATATGAAGAACAACTACAATATATTTACCGCCTTACTTAAAATAAACGCAATGCAAGGTTATAACTTCTATCTGGCACCCACTTCTTTGGCTAACTACCACTTTCACCCCCAAACCAATTGTCCCCAAGCACCTACATATATGTTTGTTCTGGCAGTCTCGTTTGTGAGCCAGTTCCATTGCAGTATAGGTATGGTCCACCGTAACTTATAAGATGTCTCTTCAGGTGACCTGCTGGTCAAATACCAGACTGGGCAGTATAAATAAAACATAATAAGAACTTAATTTAAGTATGGCCACTGGCTAACACTTACGTTAAAAATGATACTTAAATTGAATCATGCCTTTCGGGAACTTTAGTACAGTGATAATAGAGTTTATTCGTATGGTCTACTTTATACCACAGCACAAAGCAACTATACATTTGTGAATAGACACCGTTTGTTCGCAAATTGTGATTATATTTACGTTTGGAAAGTTGATCCCGGAGTCAAGGTATCAGGTTGACAACTAGCTGGTTTCAAAGGACAAGTGTGACTGTGATGGTCTAGTTTACAAGGACGTAGTGCGGGGGTTTTTTGGTGTGAAGACTTGTAGGTGTATTTGTATTATTATTATTTCAACAGTAATGTTGATACTAAATGTATCTTTTAACCAATTGATTAGGAAATTCAGTATAGAAACATATTAAAACAAACAGAAACATCCGTCTTTGATCATAGGTACATCATCTTAGTCTATCTATAATGATCGCTCGCTAACCATCGTGCGAATCAAACATATACGTATTTCAAATCGTGATATGCATATCTTTACTGAGTTACTATAATATATCTACTCATAACTCTGGTGGCAACAGTTTTACATTATTTATCATCCGAATCACAGAACAGATATCTCCGGTCACCCATCCAATCTTTGACTGGACCCCAATCAGTCTAAACCTAAAGCCATTCTACATAAAATTCCTTGTACTAAATCTAATGGTCGTTCGAAAGCCTATCCCCGGCCAGAGATTAGAATACCCAGTGGCCCACTCCCGGGCCGACTCCACCATTACCCTTAATCAGAACTTACGGCTGGTTATACCACCTAGTGGGGTTTAACCAGAGGTTATGTTGTGCGCAAGTTTTTAGCTGTGGAGGTACAGTAATGGACATGCGTGTTTTTTAATGGTGGAATGGTCGAACTGGGATTCTCTTCACAGTAACATTTTGAATAATAACAGTCACAAATATGAGTGAGATAAATGAAATGGGAAAAATATACTTTTTTTTATTCAAACTTACATTAGTACGCAACCATGGATAATTATTAAAAATAAACTTATTTATGCCATCCCGCGACTGGCATAACATGGCATATACGAGTAGAGATACGGACACTTTAGCGCGGCAATTACTCACCATAATCTGGGAAGTAAACAAGGGTGATGCCGCAGCTTTGCTTACATTAGTTTTTCTAGCACACCCTGCTTTTATCACACCCTTTACTAATAAATGAAAAACTTTGAAATATAACGCGTGAAATTTGTCAAGAATAGAACATTGAATGTACTACAATAAGACGTAACAAATTGTATTGAAAATCAAAGAATGTGTCAGATCGGAATTTAATAATAAACAGCTGGTTAGTAAAGAAGCAAATAAATTGTGAAACAAGACCTTATCGAAAAGAAAAAAGTTCTTCCTTTTAGTTCAAATATCGTATTGCGTTGAAAAAGTTGCAACTCTATCCGGTTATCATTATCACGTTTGAAAATAGAACGCACGCGAGGCAGGCAGCCGAGTAATCGGGCAAAAGCTTTTATATGCCGTCCAGTGTTGCTAGAGCTCTGGTTCTACCCTCCCTCTTCTTTATAGGCCCTCTGTGGCGGGGGTCTTTTATGGTGGTATTAGTTTGAAGGCCCGAGGCACGGCATCACATGTGCCTGGCCAGATAAGCACATCCCCACTCGAAACTTGTTTAGTCGGACCGATAACTTCGTATTGTCTGCGATGTGGGTGCACTCGGCTGACGGACCTTGTTTGACGGTTGGATTTTGGAACGACGTTGGATTGGGGTTGCCAGGATATTTGTCAAACGTGATGTAAGTAGATCTGTAAACAAATTGTGTGAATATCCCAAAATGAGTCATTCTTATATTATGCATTTGTTACGTTTTCCTGTCTGGTACGGAATGTGCACATTCATATAATTAAATAAGGATAATATATAAATAAATAATAGTTGTAACAATAAACTATTCGGGGAAGTGAACTAATTTCAACAGTCTCAAAAGCCCAGCTTTGTCTATTTCTAATCAACATTTCCATCCAGTCGTTGGCCAATGTTGCCAAATCCCATTGAAAATTCCCCACGGCGCGCCAGAACATAACCCGACCCGATTCAATCTTCCACTACATCTGAAATTAGTCACCGTCAAAGTTTAATCCTGCAGTTTACAAACTCCCCTGGCTAGAGGCCGTAACATAAATTTCTAGGCCTAATTCAGCTTAAGACGTGGGGGAGCACGAAACAAAGATCGATATCCAGAGCCGATGGCGCCAATGTGTGCCCTCCTCCGGCCATTAAGCCGAGACCCCTCGTGTTTAGATCAAATTCCCCCGCGACAAGAACAGATAAAACGAGCCATGAAGAGCCGGGGCGGGGCGGGGGAGGTCTGGTTATGTCGGTGATCAGCGGGGTGCGTTCCGTTTATGGCATCAGGATCGTGACGCATCTGTTCCGTTGCATAAAATATGAAATTTAAAAACAATGGGCTGCGAGGTGGAACCGAACGGTTTATAACTTTCGGCTTTCGGGTGTTTTTGTTCGGTTCGTTTGCGGCTGAGGTCGTACCAGCCACTTTTGAGATAAAATGGTGTGAAATTGGAGAGTATTGAAGCCTGCGCGCAAGTTTATGATCAAAGCTTTAGCTTTTATTATTTTTATAAGGTTTTTGTATCAAAAGACGAAATAAAGAATGAGAGAAGATTCTTCCAATGGCTGAAATGCAGTCGCAAAGGAAGCTAAAAAATAAACGCTTTTATTCTATCCCCATCCCAAATTTATCCAGTCTAAATCGCTGGTTTATTAAAAAAAAAGTTGACTGATATATTCCCATCTTCATATTCCTACAACTCTTATCAAGCCTGTACTATCTATCAGCCACTCCAGCCCCAACATCACAAGCCACCAGCTCAAGAGCACTACTATTTATTCTACCAGTCTCCAAGGGCCCCAGGAAGTGCCTCTCAAGGGCCTCTGCGTGAGATATTAATTGAGTCAGATGCCTCCGTTTTAGATAAGGGAGCCCTTAATAGAGCTCTTTAGGTGCTTTAATCAAGAATGCAGTTTAAGTTGGAATGGAGATGGAATTAGGAAATGCTTAGTTTAAGCTGACAGTGGAAATGGTTTATCACTTTAGTTCTATTAATTTAATACTGAGATAGAATATATAAGTAATAATATTAATAGATTAGCAAAAAAAGGAAAACAAAAAAAAAAGTGTTAAATCTAAAAGTTTTTCTTCTCGTAGCAGAACATTAAAGATCAACATTGGTAAATACCTATATATTATACTAGTTAGAAATCAGCATTGAGTTTAATGAATAACTAACATATCATAAGTCATTTCAAAATAAAATATTTACTATTTTAATATTAAAACTTTCGTGAGACATTATATCAATATATTAACTAAACGGTTTTCACTCACGTGTAAATCGCGTAAGTTGTTTACGCGTTTCGGAAGTTATGACATCCATCTTCAGAGCGTATCTCTATGTAGTCTGCGTGCTGCCGCGGTCCCAGAACATACGTTCTGAAGATGGATGTCATAACATCCGAAACGCGTAAACAACTTACGCGATTTACACGTGAGTGAAAACCGTTTAGTTAATATATTGAAAGTATTTACTATCTAAAGCATGATAGCCTAGTTTTTCAATACGACACTATGCTATGCAAGCCCTAAAAAAAAGTAAATACGTATACAAATTCCAGCTAATCCAATCCCTTGATTGCCTAGTAACAGTGGCAGGACCAGGACTAAGGCAATAGGTATTTCGGGCAAACGAGCTCAATTCTACCTTTAATCCGGAATAACGTACAGCCTAGCCCTAAGTCTGTTTAATCTAGGTTTCATGAAAGACCCAAACTTAACCCAATTTCATTTGTATAGCAAAGGATTTAGCATACAATTATGGTTTAGAACACATTATTTAATTTGCCCATTTAGCCCAATAACAGGTCCATAAAATTAATGTTGACGATTCCTAATCTGTATTACCGATCTGTTTTCTTTGCGCGTAAACGAAAGTTGAAAATCTCATAATCTTTTCTCATGAAAAACTTCTCTACCGAGAATGTTAAGCTGACCTTTGTACCCTGGTGTTAATATTATTTCCAAGAACAGAATTCGGCTTGGTTTAAAAACGTCGCCGCAAAAGGCGGTTCGGAGAAGACGTGCATTTTGGTGTGAGACTTAATTTTTGATGGACATTTAGTACTTTACTGTTTAGATACAAAGACTGTCTGAGACTGCCGCCAATTGTTGAATATAGTGTTGATTATGAGTGTTGTTTTACAGATATTACTACAACAAAATTATACCTAAATTTGTAGGATATTGTTCTCTTTCTAGAATCTTGTCGTCATGGTGAGAGGTGGTTTCTTCTAGTCTTTATGTCTTGTACCTATATATAATATATATCTAGTGTGTATAATTAATTTTAATGCACTGATGATCTTATTATTGTAAAGTTACTCATAGGTTTCAATTATGTAGCTTCCGTAAAAACTAGGAACAACGAACCAAAAGAACTACAACTCAACTCAAACCAAACAAACGCTGACTATCTGTAATTAATTACCCATGTTCGCAAATTAACAACTTGATTTGGGAACTCTCCTAACGAATAAATTCTGCGGGGAAGTCACGGCCCCCAGTCATGAGGAAATACGACTTAAGAGAGAGAGAGAGAGAGAGTAAATACAAAACCAAGCATTTCCCTATCGCAATATATCTCACCGTACTATAAAAATATGTCCCAATTTCTAGGGTAAATGGGTAAACAAAACATGGCATCCCTATTTCCCCGCAATTTCTGCTTTTGACGTGCGATAAACTTTAACTTCCGCTTGTGGAATCTACAGTCGTGTGTAATTTTAATTGAAAATATGCATATTTGTACGTGTTTGTATAGATTCGAGTAGGGAGAGGCTATTCTCATGTAAAACGATCAGTGATAGGCATGTGATAGGTTAGAACGCTTTGATCAATTTTTGGAGTAAAATCAATACCTAAACATTTCAGTCTTCAAGTGGAGAAGTTGTTATTTGTGAAAATCAGAGCTGATTACCGATTCTGTTATGGTTTTCAGGGTTTCGTGTTCCTAACCGAACTTTGTAGTAACGGCCCTCTTGCACAAAGACTCATTGAGACTTTTACTATTGTATTTAGATAAATAAATAAAAAATAAAATAAATATTCCGGGACAAAGCACACAGCGCCATCTAGCCCCACACTACGCAAATACTTGTGTCGTGGGTACTAGATAACGGATATAATAATTATATTTTTTTTTCGTAAATATATACTTATTTACGAAAGACCGGACGCGACACGAGTAATTACAAATTTTTAAAATTGATACCTGTGACATGCGGGAATCAATTCCACAATCCTAGATTAGAAGGCAGAGCAACTAACAGAATCTTTGTGCAAGCGAGCCTTAGTAGTGCAGTAGGAATAGAAGTATGTACAATGTACGACAGTTGTAGTCGATAAACTAGTTGTTGACGGCATTTTATCTTGTGTCAACGGTTCGATAGAACGCTTCTATCACGAGTGCCAGAATTTATGCGATAAAAAACTACGGTACCATTTTGAACTGAATGACACACAGTTCTAAAAAAATACAATTTCAGTACTTTTACTATTTGAAACATATTTACTTTATAACACAGTCTGATATTTACTTACCACCGCGTCCCATAAAGTAAAACCAACATAACCGAAATTGTTGTCTAGGGTAGAGCATTGCCTATATTGGAATGAAACTAGCTCATAGATTATGCTGTAGGAACTCAGAATCTCAGCATTAGTAAATTTACGACAGAATTATTAAATTTTATTGCTGGCGGAAGTGCATAAATGCAGTCACAAATAATCAATCTAAGATTATACCAGACTAGCAGCGGTTAGCTTTGATAAAGGCCACTGCCTGCTAGATCCTGATGAATAATAAATAAATAAAATAAAAAGTATTTATTTTGCATTATTATACTTATGGCATAACATTTTATGAAAATCGAAAGGCATCTGAACTAGTTAATAACTGTGTTTCGGATGCCGATGACTTCTCCCAGTTTAGCTTAATATAAAAATAAGTACATAAAGCTAGTAACTTAATTAAATTAAACAGAGTATTAAAATTAATTTAGCGTAAAAGTTAGAATAAAAATACATAGTACATATGTACTTACTTTCATACACAGGTAAATTACATATATGTACTGTAAGTAGGTACTTCACCTTTGTAAAGGGGCATGCACATTAAGCAGCGGCCACGTGACAAAATGCATCAATACCTGTCACACTGTCATCGACCGAGCGACCGTGTCGCCGCCATTTCCGGAACGCAGCCGGTCCGTCGCCATACACTATGTAAGCAAGAGACAACTAACTAAACTCAGCAGCACGACACAGTGAAAACCTACCTGAAACTCTAATCCAAAAACCTGTGTGAAAAACTGAGGATATTACAATTTTATACACTATAGCTATTGTGGTGAACAATGCTCACCAGATTTCACATCTCCTGCCAAGTAGACTCTATTTCTGAGAATGTCTAATTTTCTGTTTTAATTTCTTCATAAATGATACAAATCGTCCAGTCAGCCATGTTTTGTGCAGATGAACCAGCATTTAGTCCTGTCTAGTGCCTATGGCAAATGATGAGCTTGCATTCAAAATTAGAATTTAGCGTGTTTTTTGTATCTGACCTCAGTAGCTTTATTTTGCATGCGTTTAATGTAACTGGCATATGTTGCATATTTTTCGATATATTGAGGAGTCTATCCAAAGTTTTGATGCGGCCGGCGACCAACGGACCAAACCAGAGAAAAAAACCTTCCCCAGCCCACTTTAGAACTGGGATCTTTTAAACCGGTACTAAATTACCGGCAACTTAAATTGACTGTCGATAGGATTTTTTGCTGACGCGTGGACGTTTTTGGTCCACCCTAAATTGAGATCTTTTGGGCTTGGGAGAGAAACTGCTACTGAATTTCTGGTTCTTGTTTGAGGTCGACAGGCTTTTGACATTTTTGGGAAAAGAAAACTTTAATTAGTGGTAAAAACTTGATTGGGTCGTTGAAATAAGCCCAAAAAGACGACGATCGATCTCTCAATATCTTCAAAATTCAGTATACAACATATACATTGGTCAAACTATAATTCAAAGGGTACAATACACCTATATTGAAAAATAAAGATACCTTGAAATTACAAGAAAGAGCTTGATTGCGCACATCCGGGTGGGCCGCGTACTGATTTGGTCAAGAGAAAAAAAGAACCAAAAACAATAGCCTTGCCCTTCGGTCGGGTTCAAAGAGGAGCAATCAAATAACAACCTTAAATTAAATACAACAAGAACAAGATTAGCTTGAGTCTGTTTTTTAATTCTCCACCATTGTTGCGTGGTTAGTCGAACCTTCGAAGGTTTTAGTTGAAAGTCAATAAACGTAGTGGAACCAGTCTTTGGGGCAAAAAACTCTTCTATAGCTACGAGGTTCAAGCTGAATGTTGCAAGAAAATGTTGGGTTTGCTTGATTTCAAATTATATTGGATATAAAAAAATATTGGAAATTTGTTGTTAACCCTGCTACGACATCATCATCAATATACAATATGTACATATATATATATACAATATAATAATAATACATCATCAACAGTATCTTTGCATCAAAATTATCCCAAAAGCCTAGTTCAAAATTTTATAAGTATATAAACAAATACATACGTAAAGGCATCTTAAAGACAATGTTTAAATAGAAACATAAATACATTTGTCTATTAACATTTTCTCATATCCGATTCATTCCACAAATCACGGACCAATAAAAACGCAGATAAGACAGCAGCAGGAAACAATGCATACACTATACACGCGAGAGAACAAAAAACTAATTTGTAGTCGCACTAGGCAGTAATGGCGGAGATGCTAGGATTGAAAAATGTAAAAAAACATCTCCAACAGAGATTATGCAACGTGAGGCGAATACAAACTCTTCTCGGAATTACATGTGTTGTGATGAATGCAAGTGCATCTGCGGGGATGGAGAAGATATGGCTGCAGATGCCAATGATATCACGCTGAAGCCGGATGCATAATACAAAGTGTCAAAGATGAAACGAGTCAAAACGACAACCCCGCGTCCGAGCCACGAGTATCGCAAGAGTTTCTATACAGCACGATAAAAAAAATATTGGAAGATTTTATTCAAATATCTTCGTATGTGATAATAAAGAATGATTCCAAGATCTTTTTCTTTTTAGTACTCGTACACACAGTTAGGTACTATTATACACAGTTTGCTTCTTCATTATTTAAGCCCTTAGGGCTTGATAAACTCTCGACACCAGGGTTGGCCACTTTCATTCGACGAGAAGAAGATTATTTAGAAAAGACGTGAGTATGTACAACTCCCAGTCTCATATTTCTCTGCTCTGCATCTGGGCCTATTCGCCCACTCTGCATGGGGTTTTTGTAGACGCAGGTACAAAGTGAAAAAAAACTTAAGAAAAAAGGGCTTTCTCTCCAAGGGGGTAATATAAATTGTTCTCCACACACGTTCAAATATCAACCATATGTGTAAGATTGTAAGGTTTCTTTTTTTGTGAGATAAAAATAGCCTGCTGCAACTTGGCATAGCCACGCAGGGGTCTAATGACACACGATACTACTTTTTTCTTAGTTCAAGTTAGATTTTTTTGTTTGCTACTAATTCTATTTTAATTGGTGTGCAGTAGAAAACATTCCGAACGGCGCTTGGAATTAACCCTAGACTGCTGGGGGCCAAATTTGTATCAATAAATAATAAGTTCCAAAAATGTACTTCTTAAATTTTTGTTAAAATAGCGCGAGTGATTTTTAATTTGTTTGTTTAAAATTGTAGCAGCTACACAAACAAAAGGATATCCAAATATTTTCGCAAATCAAGCCAAAATCACTTCCAAAAATTACTCAAACCAAAAGCTCTAGCCTACAGTAACATAAAGCATGCCAAAGGAATCTGCATAAATTCTGGCGGCACCGCGGCGAAGCGCGCCTGCCAAATCTGGTCCAGTATTATATTGGCAGATGCATTAGTAGACACGCCAACTTCCCGGGCCAGGTAAAACTTGCCAAACCAACACTTTTTGGGCTCGGCTTGAAAAAATGTTGTAGGGTTGAGTTGAATAAGGACTGTTTTATATGTAGAATCGACGTTACATCACGTATTGTCTATGCTACTTTAAAAAAAAATGCTACTATGCGACCTAAGATGCTTCTACTGGCGTGTAGATCCCATCCCAGGTCAAAGGTAAACAATCTATGTATATGAACATAGTAAATAAATTAAGTTTTTAAAAGTATGGCTATAGTCCGTTTATTTTATTTGGAGTTATGGAATATACTTGCAAAATTAAACAGTTGTCACAAATTGCTTATTTCGGTTAGAAATAGACTTTGTATTATATCTAGACTCGGCCACAGAATATGTTTGCTTATTCTAAAGGCTACACCACCCGACCCATTTCTAAAACCTGCAATGGCCGCAGTAGGCCTAATCCTATTAATATTTGGCTTGGCTTATTATAGAAATGGATAATTCAATTTTAAACTATATCCTCGGGCAAGATGCCAGTTAAATTTAAATCTAATAAGTGGTCGTTACAAGCGATTATCTATTTCCATTTTTATAGAATCCATAATTTCATTGAAAATATGAGAAGTTTAATAAAGAGGCCTAAAATAAATCCTTATATAATAATACTGATATCTAAAAGTTATAAAGAAAATAAAAAGCCCAAAAAATTGAAGCCTGTTTGAGGTAAACTGTAAAGTAGCAAAGTATTGCTCAATGGAGTCAGGTGTCGAGTTCTGACCCCGGCTGGGGTGGAGGCTAGAGGTGTAGAGATCTTTGGCATTGGATTGAAGTAAAATTACAAACTGTAGTTGAAAACTGGAGCACGACCAATTAATTCATTATCATTTTCGTCTTGCCACTTAACTAAACACTTAGTTGTGTGGATAACTTAATCATATTGATGTTTATTGTCAAAAAATGTGCGAAGTCTTGTTCTATAGTAACTATAGAAAAATTAGACGTTTTTAGTAATTTTCTACAATTAACTAATTTACGTGTAAGATTACTTGCCCAATGAATCTCAAACAGATTTCCCACTTTCATAATCAAAATATTCATTTATTCACAAATATGTACGTGAATTTCTTTACATATGTATAATTATGTTCATGTTCACTATACATTCAATTCATTTAAATTTACATAATCAATTTACCATTTAAAAGTTACATTAGGTACTGTAATTGAGATTTATTAAAAAAATCATGTCAAAAATAAATTTATAATAAATTTAAAAAAACAATATGTTAATAATTTTTATGTCGATAAATGTGTTTAAGAATCGTTACTAGTTAATCTCTTACTAGTTTAACCCCTAATACCTGTATTTGACCAGTCTTTTTGCTCCAATATTGGTCCACTACAGACTTGTCCGAGGCGCACCTAGACCGCAGTCATAACCCCTGCCCGCCCACTCGGCCCCGATGTTATGGTTATTGTCAAATTAATACGTCCATACTTTGTTGTTTATTACTGGTAAGATCGCTTTACAGCCGCCATTTTGGAATTGATTGATTTAGCAGCTTGGGTAGTTTGTGTGTTATTTTCTGTGTGGCTTATAAAAAAGCTCGATATGCTTGCCAATAAGAAATTATTTCTATTACATGCGTTAAAGTAACGTAAAAATAAAAAGGACAGCTATATTTATATTATGTAAATGGGTTTTTGCGAATTTCAGAAAATATGTTATTCTCAATCTATGCATAATTGATAGCAGATGTTCAATTGGTCATTGGTGATCTATACATAATTTTATACTGTTTTGTTTATCATTTCTCTGGAACAGGTAAAACAATGAAATTATTTAGTCCTATAATTACGTATGTTTAGTTTTTCTTCCCTTGTTTTTATATTTTATTATTGTAAAAAATTTTAGTCCTATTACTTACAATCGCGGAAATTTTATACATTCATACGTTTTCATGCAACTAAGCAAGCAAGCTGTAAATCAATGCGAGAAAAAACGAAAACCGTTCAAACAATGGTGTTTTCTTGAGGCAGTAAAATGCAAATTTATAAAGGTGCGACCAGCAAATTGCATTGAGACATAGAATTCTGTCACGTTATCAACAACGTAGGTTATTATTGCATTTGCATAGTTTAGTCAAATGGAAGCAATTATAGATTTAGCGATTGCACTGAATAATAATTTGTGTCGCGAAAATTGTGTCTATTAAACAGACAAAACAAAATATTACACAAATTTCTATAATTACTTTACACGAGTAATTGATTGCACCATAATTTGACTTTTGTATGGTATTAAGATTTTTTAAAAACGTCTTAATTTGATATTTATAACTAAAACTTGTAACTTAACGAACATGGTCACAATAGCTGCGAATAAATTAATTGCAAGTATATATTTAATGTGTTGATTTTTTCACAATCATTAGTTTTTGCATATTTTTTTTACCACGGCAATTTTTTTTTTGAGTATAACATACGAGTACATACTTATACTGTGGATTTTGGATACAGTACGATAAAACTATCTCTGTACAAATATCTCTTTAAATTTCTACCAACATTTGCTTAGCTTTTTAAATCGGAACGACTCAAAAACAAATATGGCTACATACACAAACACCAATTTTAATGTAAAGAATTTTTGCATTAAATAGCGGTAAGATAACAGCAGTAGGTGTTACCAGGGTCAAAAACCGTTGAATATTACTAAAGCCCTCTCACAAAACTTTGCCGTTAGTAATTCAGATAGCCAACCCAAAAAATTAACAATAAAAAAACACATATCGAACCGGAATGGAAGGGCAGGTAAACGGTAATTTATTTTTATTATTGGTACAAGTTATTGTCCTAAATTACAGATGATTGCGGTGCCAGTTTCGGGTCGGATTGGGAACGGACGCAAATGGCCCCGCAGCCTTTTAGGGTTAATTTTATTTATAGTCCTAGTTTTTTTACGAATAATAGTTTTGCGTTTAACTATTACAGGTTTTTTTTTAATTTTTCCAGAGGATTTCTTGATACAACCGATGCTTGAAGATGAACAGCGACGCAGACCGTGATCGCAGCCCTTGTGCGAGTATCGGAAACGTACTTTATAATCTATACATATAATATAGCTGAAGAGGGTCGAAAGTTTGAACATTGAAGATATTAAAAAAAAATGTTTGGAGATACTTTGAATTGATAGCAGAACACGTTACAATAATTTCTAGAAAATTCGTCTGTTTATCTGTATTTCTGTTTATTTGAACGCTCATCACGCAATAACGACTGAACGAATCATCATGATTTTTGGTTTGTAGGTAGCATGAGGTCTTAGAATTGTCATAGGCTTTTTTATCTCAAAATAATGCGATCGAAGCCGCGGGCGTCCACTAGTTATGTATATGTTCTTCTTTTGTTACATTATTGGTATGTCCCGGGTATTTGATTAAGTGTAGACGCCATGTCAGATGCTTTTATGGCGGATTGATTTTAGTTTTACATGAAGGTGAAGCAACACCTTCACTAGAGTCACTGCTTGATAAAGCTGCATACGAGTGCTTGGCCGGCCATACATATCAAAAGCCACATATTCGAGGTAACAAAACTACAGAGTGGTGGTAACAAGCGAGTTCCGGCCATCAAGCTGTAATGGTAACACTGACCCCGCTCTATTGTCTCAGGAGCAAGGCTCTGGGGAACTGAAGATGGAGGAAAACTTGCTATGTGATTGAATTAATGAAAAAATAACTTAATAATGTACATATTTGTAAGATTTTTTTTTTGTAAACAAGACTTTTGGAAAAAAAGTGTTGTTGATAAAGACGATTGTGGATACTATTTACTCATTGGTTAATTGTGGCAGGTCTCCAAATTTTATCTGAAGGTCTTCTTTATTTTTCTAAAATATAGCTTCATCTTTGAGTACGACCTCCTTAATGTATTAATTTATTCATTCATGTAATTAATTACTTACAATAATTTACAGTAAGACATGTAGGTAGGTACTTTGTAGTGTATAAAGGGTTTAACAACGGTTTTTAAGCAGATTTGCTGTTTGGGATGCAACATTTACATGATTACCTAGAAGTTAACTATACTTATCATTTTTTTCAGCTGGACAAGTTTTTAGCAGCTGTCCCATTTTGTCCGTTACGAGTCCACAACGGTTACTGTTACAATCTGCAAACATTATCAACCATTTGGCAAACATCAAAACAAACACAATATTGAATACTTAGAACTCCAGCTGTTCGCGATCTAATCTTCCCTCTGCAACAGCTGTCACTGAAACCACTCAAAATTATACCTTATTCACTTGGAAATATGGTTTATAATTGTCAAGTCTGTTCCCTTTAACCAAAAGTCGGATTTGTCACACGATTTTATACCGTATTCAGTAAAAAATAGGAATGATAATGTTGTTATATTTAACTGGCACGGTTCGTTATCAAGCAGATAGAGGTTTTAGGTCGACCACCCTATCTAGAGCAAGGAGGCTAGATATGTACCCAAATAAAACGATAGGTTTGTTACGAAAGCAAATGTTTGGGACCTATATCTGTGTATCTTGAGTTGAAGTGCTTGAATTGGATTCTGATATGTAACTACACTAGAATAGTGTCATAGTACATAGTGATAGAAACTGTATTATATAGTATATCATCTAAAGGAATGTGGAAATTGTAAATCTAAGCCAGAGGTCTTTAAGGCGGTTTAAAAATTTGCCGTCTAAGATCACCACTATCAAACGAGGGGACGGGAGCCTGATGCAAAAATCTAGGAAGAGATGAAAACAATAAAGCCAAATCTTTTCGAAACAGAAGAGGGTCTGATTTGCACAGGTCAGAACCTAGAAATTCTGACATTTTATCTAAATATGTAAGATCAAGATTGTTTATTACATTATAACAAGTTTTATGTACAAACTTCTAATTATGTGATCGTATTTTATTATGAACACTGACAAATTATAGCTGTTCAAAAAGATGGTACCTAACACTTCACACATGTTTGCCATAAAATAAACTATTTTTCTTCAGAACACTATCCATCGTTCCGAGAAGGTCTATAAAGCACATGATCGATTACCATACCTACTAATAACTGCGGGCTTCGAGGAATAAGGGAGCGTCTGCACGAGCGATAGGAACGGGCGGGTGAAGAGAAAAGTTTTACTCCTACATTAGAAAAAAAAACAATTTAAAGTATAAGTTGGACAATAAAAGACTCCAGACATGATGTTAACAACTATAACTATTGAAAATAATTGAAATAGTTATGAATGACTGTAGTGATGTATGCGATAAAACATATTTATACAAATACAAATACAAAAATCTTTATTTCTTTAAGTTTACAAAAAACAATGTGCAGGTGATACAAAAAATAATATAATATGTTCATGAAACATCAGTGGATCCATCCCAGAGGTTGACCCTCAGCCCCGAACTAAGCTGAAGCTTGTGTGTCGGATACTGGAGATCTTCCCCAAGGATGGAAGCAAAGACTTACAAGTATTAAGTTTTTTTTTTATCGAAGTGTAAACACCTACACAGTACGATGTCTCTCTAAGGCTGCAAGGCCTGTTTTCGGACATCGGTACAGAGTAACTTAGTTACTAAAAATAAATGGATACACCTACACAGTACGATGTCTCTCTAAGGCTGCAAGGCCTGTTTTCGGACATCGGTACAGAGTAACTTAGTTACTAAAAATAAATGGATAGTGGTCGCCGCTGACGTCATCTAACTTATTATAAGATTATATTACAAATACATTTTTTTAAGGTTCATATTTAGGTGTGTGTGTGTGTTTTATAGTAAGTATAAATTGTAGTAAGTAGGTATAATTTGAATGTTGATGTGTGTAGAAGTATGAATTAGAGATATAATGTCTGTCTGTTAGTGTGTGTGTGTTTTTACTGTCGTGTGAGAGTGGGACAATAGTGTCTTTGTATGTGTGTGTAAGCAGATAGAATGTGCATGAAAAAAAAAAACAGAAAAAAGTCCTATTTTTCAATTACAAAAAGATTTTCCGTTGCGTCGTAGTCGAGGGTAAGAAGCCAGTTCGTCAGAGTGACTTTGCATTTATGCTTTGTCATTGCATATATTTCTAATATTCTATTTATGTTATTATATAGTCGATTTATACACACAAAAGCGAACACACTTACTCTTTAAGTATCTAAATCTACCTAACTATAAAGAGATATTCAAATTAAGCTATGTTTCAGAAAGTAGTTAATATACTTTTCAAATTACACAGTTTATATTGCTCTCATATCGTGTACATTGTATCAGCTGTTTTTACAAATCGCACACCACATTTCTTGATCTCTATACAGCCATATTTTTTATATTTATAACTAGTGAACGCCCGCGGCATCGCTCGCATCTTAAAGTAGCCTATGACACTCCTAAGGCTTTATACTACCTTCATACTAAATACCAAGATGATCCGTTTAGCCGTTTTGCGTGATGAGCGTTTAAATAAACATACACACAGATAAACAGACAACATTTCTAGAAATTGTTGGAACGTGTTCTGCTATTTATTCGAAGTATCTCTAAAAATGTTTTTATCTCTTTAGCTTTATTATATTTGTATGTATAGATCATTTTATAATATCGTGCGTGGAGACAGTCCCTAACTCATTCCTAGCCCGACGCAGTACAATAGATCCTGCAAGATGTAGACGAGTTTCTTGCAAGTATCATTTGTTAATGTCAATATTAATGGAGTTGAACCTATTGTGGACTCGGATTGACAGGCATATGTGCTTTATTGGTTTTATTATGTTAAATATATTATAAATTTTAATGTTAAGTGTTGGACTAGGGCATATTTAAGAAATAGTCTCATGAACAACATTTTTTCAATGTTGATATTTGGACGGGGTCGTGTTTAAGTTTCTTTTAAGCATAACATTTGTAGCCAGTTCTCTTTTCTTTTGAGTGAAATGTTTTAGAACCACCCCAGAGGACTCTGACAATGCTTAACACATAAATTTCTTAACAAATACAAATAAAAGCCTTCTTCATCATGATTTCACCAACAATTATTCTTATACTAATAAAACATAAAAACAAGGAAAGAAAAACTAAACATACTTACTACTTCTAACTACGACTCTGTGCTACGACATAAAAAGGGGCACTTAAAATCTTTACTTAAAATACTTAGCTTCAACTTTCATATAAGGAAGAAAAATGAATTTTTGAGTGAGAAGAAAATTATTTATTTTCCTTCAGGGTTCCGTTACTTCCATTTTGAGTCACGGAATTCTAAATAGTCAGACTAGTAGTAGCTCTGCTGGTAATCACCATTTCCTGGCGGCTGATTGGTCTAATTGCGCCACCTCTTGCCTTTGTGACGTCATCAACTGACCTGGGGATTGACTCTTTTTATTAGCCATATTAGTCTAGTAGCTGTGAATAGTGTGAATGTACACTGTACAGACAGAGCCAAAAGACCTAAGGGCTAAAGCTTCTTAGCGTCGCTTCACATCAGGCGAGTTGTAAGCGAGCCTAGTTACAGGCTATCCAGATAAAAAAAAATCTAGTAGATTCCTTCATAATAGTCTTTAATATTACTACTTCTTTGCACCGAAACTTCAGAATTCTGTCATTATTTACATAGCTAGATAAACTTATCACCTACATTATATTCTTTTGACATACTATAAATCTAGGCTATTAAATTACTAACTATCCAAAATATGGTAAATTTACATTTACGGGAACAATTTCACTACGGAACCCAATAACAGATTATATTCGTCACTCTTGTCTAATTTTTTACTCATAAAGGTACTTAGGTACTCCAATTGGTTAGAGATCGTGATCTCGGGTCATTCGCGTTTACGCAAGAGAAATCAGCAAAAAATATGCTTTTGAGGTACTTTTCGACGAAAATTGACAATGCGCTTGACCAGATATAACATAGGCGTTATGTCGTTTGAATAAGGTTAATTTTAGCGCCATTGTATCGTGTTGCGAAGTGTCTTTGTGTAGATTCTTGGTAAGGTTTACTCAGTTGCTTAAAGGTTTTGCAAATATGTGTGGTTGTGTACAATGCCTTCTTTGTCATGTACGGTAATATGCTGAGGTTTTGTGCTAATTTTTATTACGACGGTTGCTAATAAATGCGCGGGCTTGCAGTATTTCCTTATAACAAACTTGTTTGTAACCACAACAGAATAAATAAATCCCTCTTCTTGTGTGTCATCATCATCTTCAGCGTCTTACTGTAGGCTATTAAACATAAGCTTCCCACAAGACACACCATTAAAAAGCGTCGATTTTTTATCTTATTTGTAGTTCCCTATTCTATAACCGAGAGTGTACCGGTGGTTTTAGTCAAGCGTGAGCCTATCTAGCATAAGAATCATTGCAATAATCGAATCAAGCATATCGTCAAACGCCGGGCAACCAGCCGGAATCATTTATCCAATAACATAAAACCGCCATTTTATGTTAACCAACATAACCGATTTAGATCAACCATCGACCACAACTCAACAATAAAACAACAAATGACTATTCAAGTATAATTCACCGATTCCAGTGCCATTTCTAGGCGTTTTCCATTGTAAATAGGTAATATAAAAACCATTGGTTCCGTACGAATAAATATTCACGAGAATTTTATGTCCGAAATATTGTCGTGCGGAAGTGGTATGATTCATGGCGGAGATAGCAAGCTGAATGAACGAAAAACAATGTTATTTATGGGGCTAAAGTGCATTATATTTATTGCAATTGTAATACTGGAGAACACGTATATAATACATAATATTATGTAACTACATATAGCTTCAGGCGAGGTCAAATACCAGATCATCATTATAAGTCCGGTAGTATAAGTTCGTTACTTGCTAAAGTGCAATTGTTCGAGCAAGAAGATTTTATTCTTCCTGCGCTGCGAGCGCACTATAGTTTATGTACTTCTTTTCGAATGAGAGTGGCCAACTCTGGTGTCGAGAGTTTATGTACTGTACCTATCTTCGGTTTGCCAGTAGAGCTTACACCCGACTTTGGTGATTTATTATTAATAATTTTCTTCTCTAGTTCGTTGGGAACGTCAGGGGTAAATATCTTACATAATACTCTGAAGTAGTCCTAAAAAGAATTGTGTGTGTGTGTGTGTGTGTTGAGTGTGGATTAATTTTAAATAATGATGAAATATGTACTTAATACAATTGATTTTTTAAGCTTTGATTATGACTAAATATGTGATAGGTAATTGATTATTTTTTATATTGTTTTTTTTTTGGTTTGAAATGTAACTGCTGTTTGTTATGAATAAATGTAATAATTGAATCTGAAAGAAGAAGGGATTTCCATATATTTTTCCTTCTACCACTCTATACTAAATTAGGTATTAAAAACAATATCATTTACAATGCGTTGTGTAATGTGTTATTTTTGCTAAAAATAGCATATTACAATAGTGTTGATTTGATATTTAACTTATAACATAAATATGTATGTTATATTACCTATTAAGATATTAATTTCAATAGGTTGTGGAAATACCTATGGAGTGCCTAACTGGATCATCATATATATAAATGTACATAATAATAACAAAATTATTATATTTTTTTAGAAATACATACTTACTTAGTATTGAAATACAATTATTGATAATATTAACTGCTTTTAAATTCCGAATGAATTGATTATTAAATTAATTAACAGGGTGGATTCAACAAAAGTACCTAATTCAAGAGAAATAATGACAGATTTTTTGACACCATTTAAAATACATAGGTATACTGTATTTCTATGTGTGTAAGAAACTGGACACATGGAAGTGTGAAAAAAAAACAGATAACCTATCTATGAATACTCAATCAATTTGAATAGGTTATGTTCGCAAAAAGATCCGTTTACATCTACATAATATTGAATGACCTTAGCGCACACTAAAAAAATCAAGACGATATAGTATTCGTTAAAATACCTGCCGTGACTGTCACGTGTTTATCACGGTCTATGTCTGTAGTCTGTACGTATAAAGGGTTTTTCATGTAATGATTAACACCTCGATATTTTCCCACAGTATTATAAATAGAGCCATTATGACTTGTACTGGCTGAGAATGAAGGAAATGCTATTGAGGTATTGACACTAACACTTTAAACAAAGTAACACAGGATAATGTTAAATTAATTATTTGTCATTGTTGGGAGTTTTCTATATACTAATCAAATTTTAAAATCATAATTAAATGATAGGTAACTTTTCTTACTGATCAATTTATCAATCAATACCTTCATGTTAGTCATATATCTATGCTTTCTACATCAGAATGTGAACTTTTAAAATAACTACAAAATTGAGACAGCTTTCAGCATTAGCGATACATGTTCTGAATATCCCCGAAATCATAATGAAAACCTAATTTACGGCATTTGACTACAACATTGCCTCTAGACCACTATTTCAAATCCCCCAATTGCATCATGACGTCAATGAAGCGTCACATCACGCCGTCTCCCAAACACCGCACTGCGTGACTCGACCAATGGAGCAATAACAGCCGAGTCAATTGAGGTGAAGTGGATCAAATTTAAGTCTATTGACTTTTCCATTTGTGGAAGGTCTCCCAACATTCGGTACGTCTATTCTCTTCTAATATCGCAAAATTGCAGCCGTACCTCAAGTGACAGGTGTCATGTTGCTTTATATTCTTATAACCAATCACGAGCATGTATTACAAGTTGTACTCGTACTCACAATGTGCGGGCGAGCCTTGGACCGCCTCCTGCGATGTTCTCAAATACATCTAACAATCACCATTTATCCATACACCATCAAATCAAGCATTCACGACTCCTCACAACCTTGTTTGCCTTCAACGACGTACTGTGCCCATGCAAACACTACACAGTTCGATCCAAAATATTCTCTATACCCTCGTGATAAGGTCCAATCGAATTGCAGACAAAAGCTTGCAATTGGGTTCTAAAATGCGGAGGTGCTTTCGGTGCTCACAAGCAGGTCTTTGTGAATGTGGCCAGTATCTGTAGAGCTACTTCGTCTCCCGTTCCCGAAACCGAAGTAGACGATGAAGGGGTTATAGCAAAGGTGATTCTGGATCTATATAAATTGGTTTCTGGTACGAGGTCGCGCGACAGAAACGTTCTTGTGCAGACACTATGAAACTCTGTTATTGGACACAGAGCGTACAGTTTGTCAGTTTGTTCAGCTTCTTTGTTGCTATGAATCGCGATTGTGTGGCTGCTGGCAGATGTAGGATGTAGCTTTTTAAGGATATGACGTGTTGTTTCTACGTATATTTAGCTTCCAATGAATGGACAATCGGACTGTGTGAACAGAATTGTAACGAAAGATCAAGTGACTTGAGAGCTAAACAACTTTAGGGTGAAGCCTTTACTTTTAAGAAGATGGTTACTTTTATCAGCAGAGTGACACTGACATCTCAAGCTCTAGGTGTATCTCCAGAATAAATACAATATGTTAGCGTAGCGAGATAAAGTTGTCGAAAGAAGAGAAACAGGACATGCCTTAAAGATATCAAAGTATGTGTAGTGTAACCAACCGTGTCTCAAAGTTGAGAGGCAGTCTTTTAACACTTTTTACAGAGTTAAATTGTTATTCTTATTAAAGTATTTTGTGACAAGACAACCAGTTTGAATTGTAATGGTAATGAACTTTAAAGTTTCAAACGCAATTACAATTCTAAACAATCTGAATTTTAAATTGCTGCACTTGGAAACATTATAAATTCGTTTATTATACACGACCATTAAAATTAAGTGTTTATTTTTCATGTCGATGGTTATTACATGAGTTTTGGAAACCATTTTGTTTTTGTGAAATATGTATGTTATGTTACCAGCCAACATCACATTTACTTTGAATAATACTAGCTAGTGTATTTTTAATTAATAAACAATTGATTTGTAAGTATTATTGCCAATTTACCTACTTCATAAACCTAGCAAAGTACCTACTTGATTAAACGTACAATATATAAAATTCATGACTTCTTGATAAGTTGCTAGTATTAGCTGCAGAACACACTGTACTTATGAATTAATTACTGACTAATAATGTTTGTAGATATGTACATAATATAATTACTATTGTAGAAGCATTGTTATAAAGGCCTCAAGCAGAGTTCTGTGATGGTAAGACACGGAAGCTACTTTTGCCATTAATCTTATCTTTTGATGAATGCAAACGTTCTACTATAATTAGTAATCTTAATATAACTTTATCAGCTGTTGCAATCGCGATATTGTTTTCTTTGTGATAAGGTTTAATTTCCCCTTTTAGTGCGTCTATGTTAGAACCTAGTTATCATTATCACACGTGTTATGTTCCTTACTTGCAGTATTTTCTTCACTGTTCAGAAAGAGAATGGACAGTATTTGATGGGTTTTGATTAGTTTTAATTTTGTAGAGTCGCGAGTTTACCAGATCTATTCGGGTTAATAGCCTCACCAATTAAATTAATGAAGTACGAGTTAATAATAGTTACAGTCTCTACAAAAATATGCCTTCATTATCATACGTATGGGAACAGTAAAACGCATGCACAATCAAAACAAGTATGCATATTTCCAAATATGATCGAGGCAGAACAGCTATATACACTGGTTTATTTAAATACCCGAGCCGCCACAAAAACTGGCGACGTTAAACTTCACAAGAAACTTGTTACGGACAAGAAAGGATATCAAAGATCATCACGGCGCATGAATCACGGCCGCGGACTGATAATAAAACGCTTCACTCCAAACCTTCTGAGAACTACGACTATGGACGTGATAATGATGGAGATTTATAACCCGCTCCAGCACTATACGATCCTCTAGATGCAGACAAACGGACACTGAATCATTCGCCGAGCAATACTTAATACGGGAGCAACCAGGCTGAGCGCTAACCTCTAATACACGACGATAGATATCGATCCACATAAATAATCTATGAAATCCTTCGACTCTGTCCTTTCAGACGGCGGTGACCTCATCCATCTTTGTTTATTCATTGATCATCGACGTAATTCCCTCACAATGTCTCCAATAATCTTCTAATCTAATATTAAATCTCAATACGGCTAACATTCAATAATTCAATCGAATTCACCCTTATTCAGAGAACCCGAAACCGGTTCGAGTCACTTCGAGATTCGAACGGACTGAATTGATATGAAGTTATTAACATCAAATTAAAATATTTACAGAGCTGTGCCGGGTGCACTCGTTTATTTTTGCATGACAATTAAAAATACTCATGAGACTTCGATACATTAAAAATGTGGGGCTCCTTTCCGTCCGATCATTTGCATGCACCTTCAGGGCAGACGATGTTCTTTTATTCATGTCCACGAATCTGGCCATTCTCGTTTGGTAACTGGCTGTCGCTGCTCGAACGGTGCCAACAAGATATTTTTTCTTTCGTGTGGCATTTAGTTCTGCCTGTTCGTTGTCACCATCGGAACTCGATATGCTTGCATTATTAAAGCAAAAGCCATTATAAAGCGCAATTCCGTCGCCAGTTGTCGCTGTGCAATATTCTACGAATCTAATAGATGTGTTTTTTCATCAATATTTGTCGTGATTTGCCAACGTCGTTTTCATTGACCTCGGTCGACCTGCAAGTTTACATAGCAAGCAGACAATTTGATCCTTCCACAGCGCAGGAAAACCTCTGGCCGCGGCAATATTCTCAGAACATAATTCAGCCTGTTTTTACTTCAAGTGGGCGGTTCCTTCTGATCGTAGATTGTGTGACTCAGATGATATGGGTGTGGGAACTTATATCACTTAGACACGAGATATATACGCTCCAAAGCGTTTATCTCCGGCATAAGTACTCGATTCATATCGAAAACGGTATCTCGGAGAGGCGTTACTCTCATCGCCCTAAACTTGGAAGCAAGCCAGTGCCTAAAATCGTACTGCGGACATGCTCTAACTATGAATTCGTGTTTATACTCCATATCTTTTGTAAAGTTACGGCGTCCGAGCTCTCTAAAGACGTGACAACGTTATGAAAAACGTCGGCCTCCAAATGTGGCGCACGATCACGGCGCGCTCCAAAATGCCCAGTAATTGCCGCCCCGATGGCAGATAAGCGCAAATGAATATGTAACGTGGTCCTCCCACGACCGAGGCGGGCACAATAAAACCGAGCCTGGTCCTATAAAATAAAAAACAGGCAATTAATATTGTTTATTCGCGTCCGTTATTCAGAGCGCGGCGACAGTAACAAACGACGCCTGCATGGATTAATGCGAGCCATGTTCTTGTGGCTCCGTGCTACAACTTGCCGCGGCCGCTGAGCAGCGAGCTCTGCCAGCGAACAATCCGGTTGTGTAATTCCCTATGTAACGGGACTACCAGTTATGTAAATCTCAGCCGAATTTTTTGGTGCATCAGCATACTTTTGAAAGTAGATCTTAATCACGCTTTCGATTAGGTGACACATGTTTTTCCAGTTAACGACGCGAGTATTGAGGTCGACGAGGAAGTGGTTTATGGATTTATCGATATTATTCGGATTTCTACACTTTGAATGTTTTTGTGGAGCAACATTATCTACTGATCGACAGGTGTACCGTAGGGGCGCATTATCGGCCCAGTTCTAAAGTGTGCTTAATCTATGTGATTGTTGGGATATGCTCTTGAAATCTATTGATTAAACTTCAATGCACGTCTGGGTATCTAGGCTAGGATCAACCGGAGTGATAAAGCTTCGAAACGGCGTCATTCACTGGAGATTGTGAGTTTATACCCAGGAAAAACGATAAGGATGTGTTTACTTATTAGGAAAATATAATTATCAATACGAGGCAACTGCGTTATAGTTAACAGGCATGTGTAAGTCCCACATACCTCTCTAATTAATATTAAACGTCATAAATATTTAGAAGCATGAGTTGTTGAGGGCTTCAATAAATAATGAATAGTTCTCATGTAAATTGTTTCAAAGAGTGTCACATCGGTATTGGTGAGTGTTTGAGCCTGAGTGGCAGGGAGTGTGAATCAGGGCGGGCGCGGCCGAGGCTGCGGTGATCAGCCCTGACGGGCCCTAATCTCCTGAAAGTTTTACGAGCCGACGCATGAATAATTCCCGAGAGGAGCAGCTATCGATCGCACACGTCGAGGTTTTTATTTATACGGCGCGGGTGGGCGAGGCGCATATTAGTAAACAGGCGCAGGCGCGCTGCGGCGCGGACACTCACCGACTTGTAGCACGCTGTCCACGCAGCCGGCCTCCAGCAGCTTGAGGCCGCGGCAGAAGGCGATGTTGCGGTGGTCGTCGGGCGGCGCGCGCGCCAGCGACGAGGCGGCGCGCGCGCCAGCGACGAGTACATGCAGATGTCGCGCTCGTCCCGCGGGAACGACCAGTACACCACGCGGCGCTGCACGGGCTCCGGGATGCGCTCGTAGCGCTCCTCGATGCGCTGGAACGGGATCGCGGCGGCCACGATCTTGGCCGTGATGTCGAGCAGCGTCGGCGGGGCGCGCGGCCGGCAGCAGG
>OZ026824.1:10293197-10339792 GCA_964023185.1 Macaria liturata
GATGCGCGCCCCGCATCGACACGTCCCGATAAATTATTCATTTGGCAGGCATAATGTGCGATATATTATTAAAAGTTGGCATTTTTGTTTTATTCTCGCTTTGTGGTATAAAATCGATGGCGCCGTGGATATTTTGTTATCATTAATAATGCGCAAATACAGATATAAGCGTGAATATTTGAACGAATTTATTATTTCCTCTGCTTTACCAGTGTCTGTCCAATTGAACAACATGGTTTATTTCAGCACAAAGGCAGCATGAGCCGAGATTTTTCACAATTTAGCGATTTGTACCAATCGCAAGAACTAAATTAATTACAGACAGCAATATGCAAAAATTAAGTACAAGACAAGCTGCCAAATTGAACAAACACGAAGGAACATTTTGTACAAACTCAACAAATTAGGTTAAATTCTGTCCGCGTGCCAATTTGGGCGTACCTCCCCGCATTACACAAACGAAGGGGAAAGGCGCGGGGGGGACATTAACAGCTGATGGCGGCGGGGAGCGGGGGGGAGGAGCGGGGGGAGCGGCGACGTCAGGTGTCCGACCTGGCCACTGCTGCCTCATCTGTGGCACAAGACTGCTCTCTCTGTCTTCCTTGTTCCTCACACACTGCTAGCTATTCTGTGTCGCTGCGTCTCTGACTTCACCCGCTGACTGCGTATCACACTGTGACGCCGCTTTGCTTTGCAGCGCTGGCAGCGTGTTTCCTTGGCACTGAGCGTTGACCTCTTTGTTTATCATTTTTTTGTAAACATTACACTTGTTACGTAGGTACCTGGTAACACTGGTACGTAATCTGTCATTGTGCGCTTCTATCCGGTCGCATCCATACAAATAGTGGAACTAATGCTGGAATGTTAGATTGGGCTCTTTGATGGTACGTTGATGTCTTTCGTTTCATGCTTTTAATACTAGAACACTTCCCTTATTACATTTACAGGGCTAACGAACGGTAACCAAAACAAAACCACAGATTATATATTACATCACAAGAGGTAGGTTTGGTCTCAGAGCCTAAAATTGAGATCGAAACCATCAGCGGATTACCAACCGTCTCCTTGAGTCAGCACAGCGTTACCTGCTTCTTCTTCTTCCAGTCTTCAAATTATTTCTAAGCAGCCGCACTGCCATGGTAATAGTATCATATCATATGATACTATTACCGTGGCACTGCTATACCGCTACAGGACTTGCGTGTAGGCCTTCATAGGCGTAGATGCCTTAACTTCTCTACTTAATAGTTTACTATACGATCATTGACTATAAAATTTAAGTTGATAACAATATGTTTCTTACTGCTTTTTATTGTAATACTGTCAGGTACAATGTGTAATCCAATACAAATTCTCATATTAGGCAAGTAATTTATGGTATTTTTTGGCAATTTCATACAAATCTTTACATTGACCTTTTTATAGAAGATCATTGATTGACCTAACGTTCGTCTTTTTTATGCAGTACCTGTAGGTACGCGTGTCTACAACTGGCCTGATGTTAGGCAATGGAGGGTCAGATGTAACACGTCTTTTTTCGTTCCTAAAACTTAGTATTAGACTATACAAACCAGAATACTGACATCTGTATGTTGGAACCTAAATAGAATAAGCATCCACGTTCTTATTAGGTATTCAAGAGAACTCCTTTCCACTAGTTTCCCGGAAAACGTTCGCTTTCGATCAGCTGTTGCCATAATTCGATGCATACCTACTATATATACTTACATAACAGACAGACATTGTATATAACGGTATCTACATAGATATAAGTAGTATAGGGATACCCCGACAGCGAGACAGTTCAGTGGGAATTCAGCGGGACAGCGCTTTATTCTTGGCTGAGATTGGACCTACGTAAAGCGCTTTAAAATAAAATCTTTTTTTCTATTATAGGTACTTAGTAAGATTTTTGGAATTTGTCAATACAGTAATTAAGACGTTATTCCAAATTCAACTGGAAACCAAATGTATGAATTTTGCTATTCATACCTATGTATGTTCATTCATACGTCATTTATTTTCGCAAGACCTTGCGAAAATTTTAGTTGCAGAAATCTTAAAAGCCTTATAATATAATTGAATTATATTTATCTTTATCTAACTACTACTTCTAAGTTAATTTAATTACATAATGAAAAATTTGGATTCAGCGTGGCAACGCGGTAAGCGTAGGTAATGGGCACCTTTAAATTGCGCCGGGAGCGATCCGAGGCGGGTTATTCGGAACTTGATGTATGTATTTTGTTTTAGGTCAGGTTTTTAATTATAATTTTTAAATTGTTTTTTTATACTTAGTACTTATTAACATATTTTTACAAATATACATATTTATTTAAATAATAATTACTATATGTAATGTCAACCATTTTTTATGAATTTAGAATTTCTATAAACACGCTCTGATGACAAATATGTCCAACCGATTTTTATGACACAGGGGACACAAATGATACACTCGTATCACACTCATCGCCATCGGTAAAGCGCTTCCCGCTTGAAGTGAAGTTTTCTAACTCGGACTGCGATCACAGATTATGTAACAGTTGGTACGTCGAGTCCCGCCGACCAACGGTACATAAGCGGTAGGTATTTTACCGTCTGCTGTACATAATGTTATTGTATTTGTAGGTAATTGTGTCAGTCAGCTGATGAAAGCGAAGTTATGTAAGTAGACATGTTTGTTGAACTTGATAATGACCTTTTTAAGAAAGTATGTATACCTACAAACAAATCTGTATACTATGTATGTTATGTAGATATATGAGCAGTTTGTGTACTAATGATGTTTCATATCAAATGCGATATATTCATTATTGTCACGAGGATACATTATTATCTCGTTACTAACTATATACCTTGCCTATAGCTGGAGAATAGGTTTGTGGAAATCATATTTGCTGTAAATATTATTGATCATGTTTGATACATTTGACTGCTCTGTTAGCCTAGTTGGTAGTGGCTCTGCCTTCTAAACCAGGGGTGCGGGTTCGATTCCCGCATAACACAAGTAATTATGAATATTAAAATTTGTAATTATTTGTGTTGAGTCTGGTTGTTTGTATGTATAATAAGTATGTATTTACAAAAGAAAAGTATATAAGTATTATATCCGTTATCTAGTACCCACGACACAAGCGTTTGCTTAGTGTGGGGCTAGTGTGTGAAAACCTAAAAAACCTGATATTCTCCTTTGGCATGTTAAGTTATCATTAAGGACAAAAACTAAAATATTTAATATCATCTCTTGTTGGTAATTTCAACAAAATCGACAACGTTACGAATTAACGCACTGAATACCCGATGATTCATTCATTTACCTAAAAGAGGAGGGGGTGGGCAAAAGGGGGATTTAACGATATGGACATTGCTTTTATGAATGCTCCTATTACCGGAACATGAACTGAATAATCTGAACAACTTTGCTTACACTCACATGCATATTATAATTTTCCGGGTAGGTACTAATTGTGTGAAATTTGCCTACCAAATGTGTACTTCGATCATACTTCAAATGTTTTATCTAGTTCACAAAACTAAGCCCTGAATTCAAACAACGCATGCAGCGGCCATTTTGAACCAACCTCTTTCCAACGATCATAAATGGAAATTGTTTAACAGATGTATCCCCCCCAATCGATAGAACGTTCTGAATTTAAACTGCCGTGTCCCCGCCATTTTTGCCGGATCTAATGAACTATTAAACTGCAATTTGGCTGCGCGATGGCGGCTAGATGGCGTTGCGCACACGTATTGATCGCGAGATGGGGCCAAATATCTCGACATCAAGTTCTGCCAAGTCACGGAATGTATTGCCGGCTATTGTGGCGAAAAATGGGGGGTGGAGATGGGATAGTGAATGCCGCCCGGCGGCTTTGAGCCGAACTGCTCGCTCGGTGGGTCGGCTCAGCGCCGAGCAGGTAATACGGCCTTTGTGAACGATGCCGGAGATGCAATTAAAGTTTTTTGGCTTGGCTTGGGGTAGTCTTTATTAGATTAACTTGTAGCAGTGTACGATAATAAAATATGTACTATTGATATACTTAATTTATTTATTACATGGACAAGGATTAAGGTACAAAGATAACACTTCTAGAAATACTAAAAAAGCCTGCAAATAACAATTGAAATATTTAATCAATTAAGTTACCCTCTTATCTTAGTGTTTCTGTTACCATATAAGGCTTTGTTTTGTACTATCTTAATACAAATCGCTTAATTTTAATAGAAGTAGGTGTTAGTGGTTAAAAAATTCAACAGTGTTCTAAAGTTTTCTTAACCAACGATTCTATTCATATTAAAATTTGTCGGAATAAAATAATATTTCTCTCAAAGCGGTTTAATTTGGTTCATTACTATCTCATTCTGGTTTCACAAAGGTCTACATAATGTCTGTAGAATATTCTATAAGCTGGGTTTGGAACTTTTAACTATTTCATGTACCGTCTGGTCTGTCCTAGAATAACTGATTGGAATAACACTCGATTATTTAGGGACCCTAGTCTGGAATAAACTCTTTAATCTTGCAAGCCTTTGAGAGCTTCGATTATGGACGTTACTTAGAATAACTTTTCCCTGCCGATCGAATATAAACGACATAAAAATATCTTTATTTTTCATAATAAAACATACTTAAATGTTATTTTGTTAAATAGCTATGATCCATAAATATTACATCATTAATCTTATACCGCGGCAATAAATTTTCCCAAATATGAGCAATTTACGTTTAATGAAATTTTACCAATGCTGCCATCTAGTTTGGTATCGTCACAACAGCAAAAAGTTGCTAAAGCGCCATCTGTCTTATAGCTTGAGAAACAAGTCAGGCAAAACATGATTATAGTTAAGGTTGTTATTGGTGGATACCAGCCCTAATACGTTGTATCGTAGTCTATATTATAGTTACCACAACATGGCGCTAAATAAAAGTGATCAACATACATTAAAAGGCTCGTAGAAATCAACATACATTAAATTTAAATTGATGATGCGTGTTTTTAGTTAATCAGATTAAGAATTTTATTTGTTGAAAACATCAAGAAAGCCCACGAAAATATGTATTAATAAATATCCTTAAAATAGGTAACTATTCTGTGCCAAATATGAGAGATTAAATCCCACTGCATTTCAAGGTTAAAAACGAAAATAAATTAAAACAACCGTATATTTTACAATGAGACGGATATATTAAAATGCTGTACAAAAATATTAACTACCTAGGTACTTATCTAATAATGTCAAGGGCCTGGTATTTCGTTGTATCGCACGGGATACGTCAACTGATTTCCTCGGTCCCATGAATACAGCTCCTAGGAACAAAATATAATATTAATTGTGTTTTTTAACTAATAATATTTTTTCTTCATAGAAGAGCCAGACACTGATCCAAAAGTGTCTCATATATGGCGGCGCCACTTGCAGTACTTGTTCAATTTATTTTTCCTCTTCTAGACGATTGAATTGCACTATTGTGATCACGAAAATAAAATACATCAAAATATATTAAGATTTTGTTTCACATAAAACGCGGATAGGTACAATTTATTTTTGTAAATGTTGTGTTAAAAAAAATCTGTTTCTTTTCTTTAGCGACTAATCCGCTGATGACTACAGACCGTTTTATGTAAAGCTTCCCTGTAGTCTACGATGTCAAGAGAAGATGTGCAATTTATGATATAAGTACTAGTTACTAACTGACGCTAAACCTTTTAGTACGTCGAAAACGACGACATAATATATTTGGTCAACGAATGTTAGTTGTTGAGAATATACTAGCATATTTGCAAAAGTCGTAAAACAAAAGTTGTTACTTTAAACCTAGAACCGTCTTATTACAAAACGTGGTTTAATAATTGTCTACACCTTTGAAAATAAAAAGTCGGTTCTTGTTGTTCAAACATCATATACAAACAATCCAAATGTCAACTTCCATTTTGGAACGTTGATTATCATTTTTAACATTTTGACAGTTTGACTATAATGATAGTAGAAAGACTAATTTCGAACAACAAAAACAGACTAGGTATTTTCAAGGTCCTGGACTAATAATTAAACCACGTTTTGTAAAAAGGCTTAGAGTAGGTACCCTTAAAATGCGTTAGTTCCCAGTAATCCTGTAAATCAATATAATTATCTCACCTTATGCATATGATCATATCCAAGCTGCGTGGTCTTCCTGAACGGGTTGGTGAACTGCAGGTTGACTTCGATGGGCTTCTTCAGGTAGAGATCGATAGCCACCGTCACCTTGCTCTCGCGCTCCGTGGCCGAGTCCAGTGCGTATAGGACCCCGCATACTATGAACATTTCGCCCATCTGAGGAACAAAAATAAAAATTTGAGACATTTTTATAGCTTACAAACTAACAATAATAAATGACTCAATTTAATTATGTCCATCAACGGTTTCAAACAAAATGGTTCTTTCGCTCACTTTTCAGTAGTACTCGTATTTGTACTTGTACCTATATTCTGTGGTACTATGATGCTTGAAAAATAAATTGCTGGACGAAGTCACTACCACTCCCTATCATTGTAAGTTATTTCCATCCAAAAGGTTGCCTGGAAGAAATCGCCTAAGGCGCCCAATGTGCAACACTTTAATTTAAGTATGTTATTTTCTGTTTTGTAATTTCTGTGTTTTATGGTGTACATTAAAGTTATATTCTATCATAATAAAGACGATTCGGAAGGAATTTGGTACAGATTTAGTTTAGACCATGGATTAAAGCATAATCTACTTTTTTTTAACTCATCATCGCAAGGCACTGCTAGTAATACATATACAAATTACGGTCACTTAAGCTTAACACCCATCTTTTGCATCAGGACTAACAAGTGGATCGATTGAATGAACCAAGGATTTGTTTTGTCTCATTTTTCATTGACCCACCTGTTTATGATTGAGCGATATATTCCACGTGTACTCGATATCGAGCCCTTCCCTGTTCGGGTCGAACTTGAGTTTAGCGACGGCTGTGTTGTTAGAACCTTCGAGAGAGTAGATCGCCCACAGACCGTTGTCGTCGGCACTGAAGTCCACCTGGAATGTAATCAAAATACTTATTAGACAATACGTCAAAAAATGGTTTTCGAGGAAAAGACTTATGGTAAAATAATTTTAAAATGACAAAATTTGGAACTTACACTCACATTCTCGCCCATTTGACTGGCCTGTTAGCTTAGTTGGTAGTGGCACTGCCTTCTAATCTAGAGGTTGCGGGTTCGATTCCCGTATGACACAAGTATTTATTAATTTTAAAATGTATAATTACTTGTGTTGAGTCTGGTTGTTTGTATGTATAATAAGTATGTATTTACAAAAGAAAAGTATATAAGTATTATATCCGTTATCTAGTACCCACGACACAAGCGTTTGCTTAGTGTGGGGCTAGATGGCGCTGTGTGGAATGTCCCGGAATATTTATTTATTTATTTTTTTATTAATCGGCCACGTCAAGGCGCCATCAATATCATTACCGCGATATCCAATGTATAAGGTACGTATGTATACGAGTAGGTATAAATATAGAAAAACAACGCATTGTACAGCTTAAGGTTGAGCAACAAGTTATATTAGAAACTTATTTGAAAATTATTAAATAATAAACCACCTTCATGTCTGTAGCAAAAGCATTCTGAGAAGCAAAATTCATAATTATTCTATTCCAGTGCAGTTAAGCTGCTACTTGGGCACAGTATCACTCATTCTACAAATATCGCTTCATGTGTCAAATGCCTCACTATCCAAATACAAACACTTCAAACACACCTGATTCCGATGTAAACATAAACCTCTTTACACTCACCTGATTATGTTGAGCAGTATACAACCGGCCAGCTGCGTATGGCAGCTTGACAGACTTGATCCGGCTCTGCGTGAGGTCGTACCGGATGATCTCGCCCGGCTGACCGGACTCGTTGGCCTGGTAGAAGAAGGATCCGCTGTACACGATGTGGCCGTTACCCTGGGAGAGAAAAAAAATTATAACTGATGGGAAAAATACATATACGCGTATGTAAGTAAGAAAATTGTAAGGCGATGTTTTTTTTTATTGGAGCCTCTCTACATTCCAAAGATCAGTTTAATCAAATTGAATTGATATACCTAGTAACTTCCGGCCGTCATATTGTTGTAGTTGGTAAATTATGTCAGTCTTCGATGTCAGTGGTAATTCGGGTGGTTCGAAGACTTTTGACGCCAAAAAGTTCGTCTTACTTATAGGAATTTACTCGATTAAATATTTATACAAAAAGGTAATACAGGATAGTAGCGCATCGTAAAGTTTTATTATAAGGTAAGGTGTTTAATAAATAGGAAAAGTATTACTTACAAAGAAAGGCTTCTGCAGTTTGTGGAACTCATCAACGTGGTCGGATTTGAAGTTGACTTTGTTCCGATACTCTCTCAGTTTCTCAAAGTCGTTCTCTTGGGTGGTCCACAGTTTTTCCCTCTGGAAACATGAAAAAAAAAATACTAATAGGTGATAGGTGCATTTAGAGATAATTTCTGTTCGAACATTCAACTTTTTACGTATTTTTTTTATTTAATAAGAAACGGCAATTGTACTTAAGTAAGTTAACTGTAATCATATCCGAAGTTGTTAATTTCATAGGGTTCAAAACATTGGCATCTATGTACGAGTATATGACTCACTTGAATATCTGTAGCGTTTGAATCTCTGAGCCACGCTCCAAACAATTCATCCTTGAAGCGGTGATACACAGGCTTCCCTATCGCGTACAGTTGACAATCTGAAAAATTAATAAAATATCTTTTCAGGTCACAATATATTATGCATATACAAGTATATTCAAACAACGGCTAATGGGACTCAACTATGGACATAGAACTTAGCTCAAAATTATACGTTTACATTAAGAGTTACTCTGTATTAATTGATTCATTTACAATAGGTGCTAATTTCAGGCTTCGGTCGTGGTCCACCTGCTTAGTTCACCTAGGTGGACTGCGGGCACTTTTTCTTCTGCTAAGACACTTACTAGTATTCCTTCTAAGCTTGAAGCTCCCAGCAGTAGCATTCATAGAGGTGATGAGGAGCTGTGCGCGGTCGCAGCGCGGGCAGGACGGGCAGCGCTGCACCTGACAGATCTCCTCGTAGGAGGTCAGCACCGGGGGGCGGATGCCGTATTCGTCGGGCTGCTGGGGACCTGTCATCGTGTGGTTGGGACCCGCGTCTGGTAATGAAAGGAAATAAGATGAGTCAAAACAACTAGGAAGAGGAGATATGTTTCACAAGCCGACCACAATTTGTTATTGGATATTCGTTATACATACAGCCAGACTAAATGAATATGCTAAATCTCAGTAGCAAGATGATTAGATAGGGCAACATAGCATGTAATGTGGAAGAACCTCCAGACTTATGATGCGCAAAATGTTTACCGTATTTATTGTCGACAATTATCAAGATGAAGAGTAGGTAATAAGCCTACAGTACTAGACTCAATCACAGGATCGAGTTAACTTTAAATTAAACCGGTAGGGGGAGAAACCAACTGACATTAAAATAAAATAAAATAAAGATATTGAATAAAGAACATACACTTCAACTGTATCCGTCCTTTGACAGTCTGATTATATAGATCATTCTTGGCCACGCAGCTGTAGTTCCTCAGATCCACATCCCGGACCCTGGGTATCTCCAGGGTCATGATCCACCTCCAGGGGACCTTGGTGGTGGCGACTAGAGTTCTGTGCATGCCACTCTCGATGGTCACACCGTCTGCGTACCAAGCCAGCACTGGTTCAGGCCATGCTTGTACCTGGATGGAAAAGTAGACGTTTTGACGGAATGTAGACATTTCATGAAATGGTACTGAGATAATAATATGAATCGTTCAACCGACCTATTATAAGATATTCAGAAAATTACCTCACAGCTCATCCTTGCTGTTTTGTCCCTGTCGACGTAGACTATGTTGTTCGGCACCAGGATGTAGGGGCTGACTGAAAAGAAATAGGTATAGAATTAATATACTTACATTATTTATACTCATAAATAAGAAGAAGATGAAGTTCAAAGATCAATGAAATTTTCTGTAGCATAGTGGCATAATAGACCCTCTGCTAACATAGCTTTTGCTTTTACTATTTGTATGCTTTCAGAAGATTTGATTACCGATTTTGGGTAGCACTAACCCACTGGCGTCAAGAACTCGACCAGTTACGGGATTCCTAGTGCGTGGAAGCTGCCAAATAGGACATATGGAGAGAATTGGAGGAGTCATTTGTCCAGGAGTGGGACATAATAGGCTAATAAAAAAACACTGCAGGATGACGCCATTTTTAGGTAAAAAAGTATCTAAATCCGTACACTGCACTTCAACATCAGTAGTCTGGTTGGCTGGCGGCAGCATGCCGTTGTTGGCGAGGCACACGTACTGGCCGGTGTGCCAGCGAGACACGTTGGGGATGTTCAGGTGGTGGCCGCTCACGGAGGCGTCGCGCCACGAACCCTGGAACAGGTTTAGTTAATGTGGGATAAAAGTAACCGATGGAACATCTAGAGAATGAAACATTAGAACATAAGAGATGTTAGTGGTGCTTTTCTAAAAGGAACAATTTCTTTTTCCACTTGTCTCGTCTGTAATCTTTGCCAATACGTATAGCAAGGTACAATATGACGTTTTAATATTTTATAGCAGTAGATTCGAAGTGACGTATGTACTTAAAGCATATGCTCAGCTGTGGACCTGTACTGGAGTAGAGTTAGCTCTTCACTCGTTAGGTACCTGTATTACAGCAGTGCCGTCAGCTCTCCTCCATTCCACAGCAGGTTCAGGTCGTCCCATGGGGTTGCAGCTCACTCGCAGCGTCTCGCCTTCGTGGACTATCACACGGGCATGGTCCTCTGGAAATAGAGATAACATTCTTTAGCTGATAATATTTCTCCCTATGTTTCTTCTCAATTTTACTTACTACTGCCACTAAACTAGCTCTTGGAAAATTTTGAAAGATCACATAATCATAGATAAAGCACGCTATGACTATGTTTAATTCCTGATAGTTGTTCTAAAAAATAAAGTGGGTCTACATTTCAAAAGAGTCATAAAATCTACGACATTCTGGCATGACTGTTGTGTCTAAAATTTCAGTTATGTCTATGCATCGATAATTATAGGTAAATAATCTAATAATATTTTAATTCCAGAAGAACTACTTTATACATTCTTACTTACGTGCAAAAGTAGGTGGTATAAAGAGCTCCTTCTCCAGGGTATAGTTGTAAATGGACAGCCCCGGCCGGCCTGGCATGCCGTCCTTGCCGTCGTTGCCTTTATGCCCCTTGGGGCCGATGGGCCCGCGGTCACCCTTGGGGCCTCTGATGCCTGGCGGACCTGGGGCTCCTGCTCTGCCTGGAAATTAAATACGAAGACAAGAATGAGATACCTATATAAATCATACTTTATTGGACACAAAAAAAAGAAACTGAGAAGTGCACTAAATGGCAACCTTATCGCTAAATTAATAAGAAAATGGAGATGTATAGTTTCTTCAGTATTCAGTGTTTCAGAGCTACCAACCTTCACTTAAATGAAAAGGAGAACGTTATTTATCTGATTCTACCTTTATTCATAAATTCTATAGCCAAAGGTCTAATATTCCACTCACCATCTTTCCCATCCTTCCCATTCTTTCCGGGGCTGCCGTCTTTCCCCGGAACGCCGTCCCGTCCGTCCTTCCCAGCGACCCCGTCGGCTCCGTTCCTTCCCGAAAGCCCGTCTAGCCCGGGCTCTCCGGGCACGCCGTCACGACCGTCCAGGCCAGGGTTGCCAGGGAAACCGCGTTCACCTGGAATTTTAATATGTAAGAAAGTAGAAAGTATTCTTATTCTTTTATTCTTATTCTTATTGTCTTCTATAGTTAAAAAATACCTTTAGGTCCAGGCGGTCCCTGCGGCCCCCGTCCACCACCGTGTCCAGGTGTTCCAGGTGCTCCATGCTCCCCTTTGTCTCCCTTAGGCCCCGGGGACCCAGTGGGGCCCTTAGGACCTTGCACTCCTGGAGGACAGTAGTCTTGCGTGGCCTTGCAGAAACCTTGGACTACTTTGTACTGTAATGTAAAGTAATAATCATATTTATTACAATGTGTTGAGGGGTTTTATGGTCAAGAAAGGCACAAGACACCCATGGCACGTAGACGAGGAGGTCTTTATCCAACAGTGGGTCAACAAGGGTTGAAGATGATGATAATAAAACATCATATAAATAAAAGCGAAACTGAACGTTCGTATGCTGATCTTTATTGGTCTATCAGGCCGCAATAATGTATGGATCACTAGTATGTAACCTTCTGGAGGAGTGAGTTGAGGAGTTGAGCAGAAAATATTTTTATAATAACCACAGAAAACAGGTAAAACACGAGACACTTGGCAACAGACTGGCCTAATTTTTAATAGAATTACAGTTGTATTTTTGTATTCAAATTGCAGAACTACCCTAAATATTAAACAAGTACACAAAATACTCACTTTTCAATTCATCACCAATATCACAACACGAGCAATCTCGATCTCGCTTATTTACAAGCTAAGTATTCAAAATTCTATTAGCCGTTTTCAATATGGATTTCTAGACATACATAAACACGCACGTACATTACCTAGCTCCCTGCTGTACCGCCGACGGTATTGTACATTGATAAAAATAAATGCGGAATCTGAGAGTTCAAAAAACTGAACTCATTACGTTTACAATATATATAAATAGCAACTACGAGTTGGTTTATGATTTATTCGCACATTCAACTGTAAACGCAGATTGTTTTTGAGCTTGTGAACTATAAAAATACTGTAATAATAGTGACTAAATTTTTTTATTCAAAAGAATATACATAGTTTGTTGTGATTGTAATGTATTTCATGGGAAAACGTCCACCGAAGAAACGCTTACAATCAGGTGAGACTATACTACTTCTCTTTGAGGAAATATTCTTGAAGCGATACCATAGAGTAATATAATATACGAGCGATACGAACCAATTTTTTTTTGTTATCAAGGTGTTGTCAACTTCTGTATTCGGCGGTTCATTGATGATAAGGTTTAAAAATGGCGGCCAAAATAATCCTTTTCGCAAAAACGGAGGAGATATATGGAGCAATATAACACCATCTCTAATGACCCGGGTTCATAGTACATACCGGTACTCTGGAGTAGCTGGTCAGCCAGACCCAGGTGTCTCCCCCCGGCGCCGGCCCCTTGGCTCCAGTCTTCCTCATCTCTGCAGCATCTTTCTCCTCCAGCTCCGGCCTCATCTTCGGGTTGAAGAACTCCACGTGGGGAGTCACTGTGTTGTCTTCTTGGATGGGAGATGGTTTCTAGAAATATATCATTGGATAAGTTTGAGCGCTTCCGGGCGTTGGATGTTACGTTAAATTATAGGCTGTTTGCCAGCTTTTTGTCAAAGCGGCATTCGTTGAGCCATATTTGATGTCAGCTGAAAAACAATCCTACGAATTTAGGTAATTATCATTGAATCTACATTAATTTATTGCTCGGATTATATTGTTTGTTTTAGGTATATATCTCATTGATTCTTTCACAGTACACACTGACTGTTTCACAGACTGTATTTTTGAAGAAACTTTGAATATATGAAATTTAAATTCTTTGTCTTATTTGTTTTGTTCAAATAAAATAATATTCCTCATATAATTATGAAACATTTGTTTAAAAACAAAATTATGAAAATATGAGTAGGCGTTATTTGATTTCATATTAGCAAAATATTCAATTGTAATAGCCAGATGAAGATAAGAAAAACATTTTACAGTCGTGAAAAGTGCACTAGTGCCTACGTGTAAGTTTAAGTTACGCCTACTTTTTGTTACGGACAGCTTGTTACAAAAATAAGTAACTTACCAGCATAGCTTCCCTCTTCGCTCTCCGAGGCGTGGTTCCACCGATCTCTGCCAAATACGCATCTATCCGTTCTTCCAGCTTCTCATCTATTACATTCTTCATCAGAACCCTGGCTTCATTATCCAACACCACCCCACTTTCCACATAGTTATACGTGTGAACTATTAAAGAAAGGACCGCACAAGCACACGCGAAAATCGACAGTTTTCTACAACACGTCACTTCTACACCACAGTCCGTTGAAAGCTTTCTTTTGTTTGTCTTCATTGTTGTTTCTTCTTCATTCTATTTATCTTCAAATTTATCAACAGCGATAGATTTTGTTTTTATAAATGTTTGAAAAAATTCACATGTCTCAATTGTTTTTTAACGCTTTTCGAAATTCGAAGGTCACGTTTTAACGGTTATTTCGGTGTTGTAAGGACAAACACGTGTGTCCCTCCCGATTTATCAGAACCTAATCCGTACCAATGTAGTGCTTCCGGCGAATTGCACAACGTCTGATAAACGGCAATTGAGAGCGCGTATACAAATGGGCTCAATCAGACATTCGACAGCCAGAGTATGCGGGATATGCTACTCTTCTATTGGCTGTTCTGATTCCTTGTTTTAATTGGTTGCTTTAAAATTGGAATGATATGGAAAGTTCCTGAAAAATTGACAACGAAAGTTCTTGAAAGCAGCGACGTTTTCACTGAACTACTACCTACATTATGTCTATGATCGCGAGATGTGTAGCAAAATAGAAAAGTGTTTATAAGATTTAGGTTTTTTTATATCTTGATTCTTGAATCTCTGGAATAAATGTATACTATGACTAGTTTTAATACGCGGCTTCGCACGCATTGTTATACATATAAATCTTCCTCAGACAGACGCGGGACGCGAATTTGCTTTACACTTAGTTTGCCTTTTTAGCGACTGCTTTATTCTGTGTAGTGATGCTAATATTTGCTAGCAAGACTTTTGAACAAGTTTTTGTAACCTGTATTTTGTCACTAAATGTGTTTAAGTAATTTAACTAAATCTGCTGTGAAAGAAGTGGGTCATAGTCCACGAAAGCAAAGGTCAGTTTCCTTCCTCATGCAGGCTTAGCAAAAATCTACATCAAAACTCCATACGTATTAGTACCTATACGCATGGAGTTTTGATGTAGATTTTTACCAATAAGAAACAATTATTTATGAGTCCACTGACCCGCTCATAACATCCATCCCCCGACTTAATTAACTCATCCAGGACAGTCTTCAAACTTCCCTCCGAAGTAAACACCCCCCACGCATGCGTCAACAAGTATGTCACGGTCCTGACCTGTCTCATTCCAAGGTCGCTACTGTTTTACCAACACCAGTCTTTTGGAAATATTTGTCAGGGACAGTCCAGTCTGTTTCCATAAACCCTTTGGTAAATGTTCTAGTTGACAGTTCAAATAGGATATAACATGGATATTGTGCCAACACTCGCGGCTGTTCAGCAAGGTAAGATTTTCACTGCAGTGTTTTGCTTTAGCAGATTTTTGTCGCAAAGTGTACGCTGTCCCGTAGATAAATAGGTTGTGAGCTATTGATGTGCCTCAGTTGCTATGCCGGGGTGTTTGTAAATTGATGCTAATGGACTTTATTGGGAGACTGGGAATATTTCAATTAATATGCGGCAGACAATGGATACTATACAACACATACATGCTACTTACTCTTATGTTTCAATGGACTGACCACAATTTTCTGTTTAAGTGTTTTGTTAGGAATAATTATGTACCTACTTATCATACATTTACAGAACTAATATCTATTTCACGAGCATCTTAGTACTTGTATTACCGGTAACTCGGTAATGTTAAGATGCTCGTAAAATAGAGCTTTTTATTTAGTAAAAATGTTTCTAGACCATATAATTTAAATACTCGTATCTGTAGATATTTATTGAAATATCAATCTGAAATATATTGATTAATAGATTCTTTTTTTTATTCTAACATTCATTTGTACATTACCTACAAAGCTTGTAAACTCTAAAAGCTTTATCACATTTTCCTAAAAACGGCAAACAACTTTCTTATGTTCATTAAACTTTATCACGAAATGCTAAAAGGAATGGTACCTATTCCGTGTCCTAGACTAATAAGACAAGGAAAGTAACTCAATTCGCTCGTTTTGTTTTCTCTAGGGCATCATTTTCGACGAATGGTTGTTCCCCCCCTGACAATAGACATTTTCTCTTGCTATTATTAGGACTATGTCTGATGTTTCTGATATGTTACCTATTTGCCGACTATTCGGATTCATGTTCCAATTATTAACGTCAAATACGTCTTCATTCACTATCATAAGCATGGAATCTTTAATATCACTTATCCAATAACTGGCCAAAATTATGGTTTGACTCGTGGATGCTCGGAGATTCGGATGTTGTTAATGTTATGATTTCTTATTCGGTCAATTACTGCTGACGCACCATATTTTCTACATTCCAGCATGCAGTATCCAATCCTTAGAAGACTACGAGGCTCCTCGAGCTCCTCTCCTCCGCCAAGTGTCCCTCGACGAGGAGCGACCTGACGACTGCCAGGGACACTGGCGGGGACCGGACATCATCGGGGAGGAGGCGGAGAGAGGAGTCAGGCTGTTCCGAGCACTGCTGCTGCAGCATTTGAGACTGGAGGAGCTCAGGCCTCCACCTTGTATGGTGGCGGCTGCTAAACCAGAACCAAGGTATGTTGATCTTGCTTTTGAACGGGTTTTTTGATATATTTGGTTTAGATAGTTCTGACGATGTTGTCAGGTCCCCGCCAGCGTCCCTGGCAGGGACCTGACTTCATCGGGACGGAGGAGGAGAAAAAGGATGGACAAGACGAATGTACTTTAAATTAGCTTGCTTAATGAAATTTACTATTCATTAATTATTTTTTTGTTGGGATTGATTAATCGTATGATGATATCGCTTCCAACTAAACTTCGTTTTGTATGGCTGCTCGCTATAGAATAACTCAGTCTGAGGTGAAACTTATAAAAAAACGATGTTACTTGATGTGTCTGTCGTCTGACTGTTTTATGTCCCTTTTCATCATCCAGGCTTAGAAAAAGACAAAGTTGTTGCAAATCGATTGTTGTTCGCAGTATAACCGTGTCAAGAGTAGTGCTTCAAAGGAATATAGAGCGTGCATATTTCCCGGCATTATGCTTTTATGTCCGACCAAAGTGAACTATGAAGCTATGAATAAAATTATGTACGAGCGTTCTTCCTTGACTCCCTAAGGCATTCCATATTCATGTGTTTTGATGAGGTATATCGTTACTTGAGAGCTGCCTCATTTAATACAAATATAGCTCAGAATTATCTTATTATGCAGCTTGGGCTAGATTAATTATATAGTCCAAGAAAATTGGGAATATCATCAACATAATAGATCCAATAGCGCTTCATAACATTGTAGTTAAGGCTGAGTAGCAGTAAAACAAACTCATTTTCTCAATAGAACATCCCAAATTAACGAATTCTGCCTGAAAGCCACCACACACGTGATGAGGAATACAACTAAAGAGGAGGAGAAGTCAATAACTTTCTAAACACTCACACAGCTATGACTTTATCACTTTTGAAGAGAAGATTAAGGCCTCTTCAAAAGTGATAAAGTCATATCTTAAACACTTTTTATAAATTCTTCAATCCCCTTCCAGAGGTTGGTTCATGTACTGGCGAGACTGGCGTGCGCTGGAGCGAGCAGCGCGCAGGTTCCGAGAGACCAAGGCACGGGGCAGGCTGGCGGCGCGCGCTGAGCATATACCTCTGCTGAGCTTGGATGAAGTGGAGTTCGAGGATATTATGCAGGAGATCTGTCAGGTAAGAAGATTTTGTACTTTTTGTTCAAGTAAATTAAGAAGTTAGTCTTGGCACACGAAGTCTAGGAAAATCTCCGCAACAGTGCCTGGAAAATGTAAGAAGGTGTAAAGGAAACCACGGCACAAGAAAAGCGTAAGACAGGAGTTATTCGCGTAAAAGACGTTTATATCGGGTAGTGGGTCTACTGAGCTGATAATGATGACGAAATAAACAATAAGTCAGTCAGAGCCAAAAAGAGCTGATGAATTCGATGAGCCTTAATGGGGCAATAAATTTCACAAAATAGATAAAAATCTTAATGTAAAAAGAAAAGAAATGAGGCACGAGGTTCAGAGACATTTATTCATCTTAAAATCAGCAAGACGAGAATGTATCGATTTCTTCTACTGATTAGAGTTTTAGATCTGACCTGTTGATTTATTGGTGTTAGTCCTACTCGCAATAAGGTTTCACATTCCACGCATAGGGGTGGTATTATGGGGTGTGAGAAGTTCACAAACATTAATTGGTATTCGGGAAGCCGACGCTTTCAGGCTTCATTAAATTAAGGTCGTAGTATTTAAACAGTGGCCTTGACCGGATAGCCCATAAAACATATCCAGTGTCGCATCGAAATTTTACCCACCTTCATTTATGTAGAAGTCTAATATTTCGACAACGGTACTGATGTGTTTTTGTTTGTAAGTAAGCGTTACCTATTACCCTTATATTCCAATGCAATGCCACAAAAGAAGTTCATTTTTCATTTATAAAGTTCAGTTTGTCATTTAAATTTCCTAAAAATAGTTTGATAAAGTCACAGTTTTGGTGAATTCTTAAAACTTCGACTCAACTCAAACAATACCACACAGAGTTCGCTGTAAGTTAAACAAATAGGAGCGGATTTAATTTCATAACAATAGCAAACAACTAAATTTTAACCAGATTTCGCCATGTTCAAATTTTGTATTGTAGTAAAACCATGTTCTATTTTTTTTAAAATTGAATCACATTTTTGTTCCAGGCAGTAGCGCACGTAGAGCAGCGAGCACTGGTAGTGCTAGCGTTCCTGTGCGAGGTGTGCGCGCGCGCAGTGCGAGTGGGGGGGTGGTGCCGTGCGGCGGACTGGGCGGCGAGACACGTGGCCCGCTGCGCCACGCCCTGGGCCATCCGACATGGAGGATGGGTGAGTAAAGCTTGCTAAACTACAACCGGGTACCGGGTGAGTAATGCTTGCTAAACTACAACTAAAACGGGTTTACACTGGACCACTGTTTGCCTGAAGATAGATAGATAGATCGATTAATGCTTTATTGGACACACAAATAAAATAAAACACAATACAAACAAGAGAAAATTAAAATCTTGGCGGCCTTATCGCTGAAAGCGATCTCTTCCAGGCAACCGTAGGATGGATAGGAAATCATAGATACTAGACGGGGTGTACAATAAAGAACACATGAAATTTAAATATTAAAACTTAAATAATTTAAAATAAAAACTGCGTAAACTGAAACCGAAGGTGAGCACCTATGACCTAAACTGGATCTCGATAAAGAATGAGATATGATGATAAGGAAATATGGAAATAAACCAGCCCCATGCTCTTGTTTGGAACTTGGAACTCTGGACAATTCTCGGTTTTATACTTTATGCAAAATAATAGAACAACGGAGTTATGAAATATAACCTAACTGCCTCAAGGTGCCTCATCTTTGTTAGACAAATTCATCTGATTTGGGCTAAATTTAGAGCAGCAAAGTAAGAGAGTAGCAACGCAGTATTATAAAACTAGTTTACTTATCACTCTCCTATTTATTTTATTACATAGTTTTTAGTCAGTCTAATTTTACAAATTAGTCACTTCATATTTTTCTCATTTCAGAGTGCCGTAGTGGACAAAGCTGGAGGCTACAGAAGAGACGAAGCTACTTTAATAGCTGGAGCAGCCGTTGCAGCTCTACTAGCTTTCTGGCTCTTCTGCCGCTCTCGCCTTCGCCACGCTCTACTTTAAACTTTATTTAACTAATCTAGAATTCATCTGTATCTTAGGGAACTGAGAAAAATGAATGTGCTTTCTAAAAGAACATTACGTTTGTTATAGCGCCATCTGTTGGCAAGAAAGCAAAACAAATGTTTGCGCATTGGATCTGTACCAATTGTACTATACAAATATTGCTGCAAATTATTCAAATATTTCAGTGTCTTTCTAATAATGCTAACTTGTAAAAAGTAAAAAATGAAAGAGTTCATTATTTATAAACTGCGCCATCTCTTGGCAGGTTTTGAAACTTGTGATGGAAATCTGGCGGGATCCAGAGATTTGGAAGTCGTATAATATGTATTTCTATAGTAGTTTTGTATGTGTGTAGAAACAATTAAGAGATCCTTTTGGTAAGTTTCAAGTTATAGAATATTTTAAAGCAAAGCCCCTACTTGTTATACTAATTTGGAACTGTTTGAAGACAAAAAGATGTTGAAAAAAATTGGGTTGAATTGTTGTTATTTTTTGTTTTTAGTAGATACGGAAGAAATTTTATCCCCATGGATGTGTTGGTATAGTTCGATAGATGTATTCAATAATTATGATTCAAACAAATAAAAGATAACAAAGATTTTTCTTGCTTTTCATTACATAAGTATAGCTAAGATATTATTACCCTATAAATTGATGAAATGGCGTATCTTAAAATATATGAATTCAAATAAGCCTTTTGGATAATCAACTAGAGACGATATAAAAATAAAAACAAACTCACATTTCACTCACTATTTTATAATTTTTATTGTAATTTTTCATAATACCGTCGACAGCCGAGGCGTGACAACGCCATTGCTTCTTAAACACCAAAATCAATAAACACTAATAAAAACAAATATTTATAAATATCTGCCCGCGATAAACTAGTAAAATTCAAAACTATCACAATTTGTAAATCGTCAACAATCATTAAAAGCTTTGATAAGAGCAACAATTATGTTTATAAGTAGCAAAATGTACACAATATCAAAGGATCAGAACACCCACCCGAAAATTTGGTGTTTTGGTAAAAAAATATCCTACACTGTATATTTATAATTTATAATTTCTGAGGACTCAGGTGACCCCACTGTGGAAGATATCAGCACTTTTCAATATTGTTTTTTTTTTCCAAAACACCACATTGAAGGATTTTTCAACTAGCACAAAGAAACTAGTAATACTGCTAAAACATTCCAAAATTACAAGAACCCGACATGAACGAAACCCGACATTGCCTCCGCTCAATTTTTAATCGTTAAGTACAACATGATGAAAATTCCTAAAACTTATCTACACTTTAAAATTAATAACATTTTTTTAATTATTTTTCACTTAATTTGTAATATCACTATTAACAACCTACGCTGCTATCTCGATTTCGATATCATTTGTACCATTTTAGATTGCTTTCATTAGTTCATGTTAAAGTTTTGCTAAGCTGAAACCGCATATACTTTGTTTTTCTTGTACTAAATATACCTATACGTGTATTTTATTAGTTACATTTCTCACAGCATCATATTCAGGCACATTATCATCCGTTTGTTCCTCTCTAGGACCAATATCCATATTATATTTGAGTTATTTGTTGACTGAGCCCGCCAAGTCTTTTAGTTAGAGTGATCCTCTATCTCTGTTGTTATTTCATCGAAATCGAGAGTTGTCAGCAATAAACATAATGGATGACGAGATAGATCCGCCCCACTTTCCTCCACACGTCCATTTTAAAGCTGAATTCCACGGAGACACAATTACAGTACTTTCTCTAATCAAACATCAATATTACTATGGTGTTCATATGTACACGGACCGTGCCCAAGAAAGTGATGCGCTAGTATATTTTCTTTATCATCTGCGATAATTTTTATACTTTATATACTTTTTTATATAAAAACCATCACTCTAGTAACAATCTACCTGGATATTTTCATAATGTATTTCAATTTGTTTGTAAACATTTTGTTAATGATAGCGTTAAGCCTAAACTTAGACTACGAAGAAGTTATTAAATATATTTTATAAGAGGCATCAATAAGTCGGATACCGAAATATGTAACTTTATAAGAGACTACTTATAGTCGTAACGAAGAATTTGAAAGTTGATGAAGACTAGCTCGGCTCGTGCTATTTGGTACTGAACAAATGCAAGTTTAATGTAACTACTTGGTATGACATGCAAGGTGAGTCTGAACTGTGACACGCGCTCCGGCCCGCGGCCGGGAGCAACTCTGCAACCCGCGCCATTGCAGGCCTTGCTCCCGCCCGCTTCGTGCTGTATTAAAATACTTAGAGACCGTATATCGGTCTAAAACCTACCCAACTATGTATATAAACAATATGGAAGGATGATAATTTACAAATTCTAAATTACATTATTACAAGAGATAGATAGAAATACTAGTGTACAATATAAGTATTTATAAATAGCGTATAGAATCGCGTTTTATGCATTACGTACTAACGCGTAGTATTTGGTGCTTTCGATATACTAGATACACATAATAAGAGGTTAATATTTTAGCACTCTACGTCTCGTCCTAGCTCGTAACGTATTTGTTTAGAGTAAGTATAATTCATTCCAACCTTACAAGTATAGTTAATAGAATGGCCACTACGGTACAGTTTGATTTTTGAATAAGATTTAGGTATATTAGTAACCGGAAGTATATTTTCAAAGAATTATTCGAAGAAAAGACAGAATCAATAGAAGTAGGTAATGTTGCATCTGTGGGTAGTGGCGCCGCTAAGCGAACTACAGAAGGCTATCAAATCCAAGCTTACAATAGATACAGATTTTATGAAACCTGATATTGAGTGTAATTGCGTCTGAGAACTTTTTGTTACTTTCTCTCTTATTAGTAAGACTAATGAAATAGAAAGTAACAAAGTGCTTGATAGCGCAGTCACACTGTACGTATAGTTCCCGAAGATGAACGTCTAACTTTACAAGTACGTCATAAGCATGCTCTTATCACAGATTATGACCTAGTCGAGTGCGGTACTACCGATATGTCCTTATTTGTCTCGATAACATTCGTAATGCATGCGACATTCTTTATCACAATAATGGATAAAACTTTGACATCTAATTTATATAGAGCTCGAGTTTTATTAGTTTCTTTACTCCATATTTGTTCCATCTCTAGCACAATTCTAGTTTCTTTGATTAGGTGCATAATTTATGCCTAACTTTGATTGAATGCCAAAGTTTTATCTACAGCTTGTAGCTAATCTATGTTCGGTATAAATGTTCTATTCGACAAGTTTGGAACCAATTTTGCTTGAGTATCAAGTCAGAGCAAATCTAGAATTTGCTGTAATCCTTGTGCGTATTCATATTGTTAGAAACATAGAAGAAGTCACGGATCGTCACATTTTGAGCGATACAATAATGGTTGTCAATATTTTGTTAAAGCTTATCATACAAATACAATAATATTTAACTATCTATTCTAGTCTATTTATTGCTATGTCATATAGGCGGGTTATTAATATAAAAAACTCGAGGATGACATGTTGAAATTACAATTTTAAATCAGTTTGTAATGTTTCAATTACTCGCTACTAAATATCAAAACTTGAAGAAAATGTCAAAGTTGCGAAAGCTTTATCGTAATTAAAGAACGAAAGAATGGACGGTTATAATTACACATGTCCAAATTCGTCAATTATACTGAATTGACTGAACCGTACCTTTTTATATATAAGTTCACAAAGAAAGACAGAGAGACTTAGGTACAACGATTAACACGACATTTTCGAAGAATTGACTAATATATACTACGAAGCTTTTGCCATAAATTTACGTCTTCAGATAATATAGAAGAGCAAAGAAATGAACGACAGACTTCCACTCCGCTACAGATTATAATTCGTAATAAAGACAGTTATGTGTAAAATACTAGTTATATAATAATATCTTAGAGCGGGACTAATGCACTCTACATAATGAGTTCATTCCTACAGCAGACCCGCCGCGGTCGCATGTCGTATCTAATCAATCATGTATTTGACAACGTGTTTCTGTAAAAATATCGAAGCTAAATGTTTAAGTTCATTCGAACTATTAGGCACATTTTATGCAGTATGAAATGTAATAAAAATAGCATTTGCCCCGCTCCCTCGCTTACAACCTCTACGTGTGTATGTACAACCACTTCTACCGCCGGTGCCGCGCCAACAACCATTTATACATTGAACCGTGGCAACTTTACAACAACAACTCATGGACTGCTGGTCGGAAAGACCAAAACCAAATCTAAACTGAACGAACGTTTCACTACTACCTTAACTATAAAATGAAACCAATCAATATTTACAAAAATACATACAAGATTGTTCAACACATACGACTCTAGTATAATATTATTCTGAACTTATTTGTAAAATCTCTTAAAAGCGCCATCAAGTTTTAATGAACAACTAACATTCATATAATTAACTACAGTCTCTATTGATGGCTGAATACAATATTAAATTTAATACAAAATCTTTGTATGTCTGTTATTTATACAATTCAAAGTCTTATGTTTAATTTGTAAGAAGCTTCGTCGTCTTTATTGCAGTAATCTTTTAGGAATCTATTCTGTCCTATACTCTGTCATTGCTATTATATGTTTGTTTACTTATGCGTATTGGTGTACTTAATTAAGTCTCTCTTTTACATTTTACACGTTTGTTACAAGCTTTACAATATCAAAAACGTCTAAAGTAAATCTATTCGGCAAACGAATCACAACGTAAAGTAGATACATAACTTGAGCAATGTATTTTACATCTGTTTGTGCTACGACATTCAAACAACTAAAACACAAAACAAACCAACAACCTGCTACAACTCTTGTATCGTCTATAAAGTATTATCATTCTATATTATCGATTATTATCATCAGGCATTATTGGAACTGTTTCAATGATTGTTTACTTATATTATCATCAATTGCTTCTTCTAAATTCATGTCTACAGCAGTCCTTGTCACTTCCCTACCGCTAGTTTCTGTAGTTACATGCTTATTGGTTGATTAGAATGTTGTTGGACAAATCTCAGTGGTTCTAAACTTAATTGGAAATGAGTTAATATAATCTCGACTCGGCCACGGTCGACTGAGTGGCGCGAAAATCGACACTCATTTCCAACAAAGTTTAGAGTAAGCAACCTTAGTGCGTTCAGCACTTAGTAAAGAACTCAAGTCTCAGTGGTGTTCAGGGCAGTGTAAGTAGCCGTACTCGAGGCCTAGACTCACGGCGACAAAAACGAAGTATAGAAGGAACATGGTGAATCCGAGCCCTCGGTTCATCTTCCACCGGAAGCAGGCGATGCTGAGGATGACAAACAGCAGCATGGCGAAGAGGAGGACGATGCTGCAGATCATCCCCTTGGAGTTGACCTGGACCGGCTCGCCGTAGATCAGCCCGTAGAGTAGCCAGGGTAGAGGCAACCTGGAATGTTTGAAATGCTTATTTATTATCCTGGCAAATATAAGAGAGATTGACCAAGTGTGAAGTAGAGATTCTGCGTCTTTTATATACTCGTATTTTGTAGTAGTTAGAAGTAGCATGTTTGATTCCTCCCTCGTATTTTTTTTCATCATTATGATTTTATTGGATAGGTACAAGTTTTTTGCATTTGACCTAAAAGTGAACAATTCACCTAAACAATAAAGTAAGAATAGATATGCCTCCTTATTTCCTTTCATAGCGTATGTAATTTTCAAGCCCCTGTAAAATTATCAGTTTTATGGATACTGGATAGGAACTTTGAATGATAAACTAATTAATTCAAAAGAAAAACAAATAGTCCTAATGTAACGATTAAAATACAATCCATAATAAACTTAAAACCCAAATTGAAACTAACTACACAATACAAAAGCTTTCGTAACCCGTACCAAGCAATCAACGTTCAAAATAAATCCACATCACTTAATTAGAAAGCTCCTTCTGTAACTTTAAGTATCGGAGCGAAGCTGGCATTTGCACGACCCAATATTTAGGGCAAGGCCTTCCGTATCAGCCTGATAAATATCAGACTGTTATTTTTTATAGTAACTTTTCACCCCCGTGCGAGGGTGGTCGTGTTATGACTAATAATAATACTTCTGGCAACATTAGGCCTCGCGAATTTAAGAATATTATAAACATTATTTGCAGCAAATGGAAACTATAAAAAAATTTAATGGCTGTTACAAACATTATTTGTAACAAATGGAAGCTTCAAAACATAATTTTGAACATCTCAAACGAACTCAAACGCCAAATATAATTGAAAGCGTGCCTATAAGTAAATAAATTAATTTTAGGTGTGGATGCTCGGATCCTTCCACGATATCTTTCTTTGTTTGGAGACCACTCTTTATCAATAAATCGCTGACAACATGCAAAAATGAGGACTAGACCTTATTTGCTTAAAAATATTTCTGTAAAGAAGTATCAACGTTTAACATGAATATTTAAGGCTTGAATGAGATAATGAGACAAGAGATACATTAAGAAAAACAACATACACATTAAGAAGAAAAAAGACGACAGTTAATTCTGCCAGTTGATACAAAGATGCATCGCTCACTTCGCTCCCTCGGCCTATAAGACTGAGGCCAAGTTGTAAGCCTTGAGCGGAATAGATCGGTGTAATACCAACTGATGTCTATCGATCACGTCACACAAATCAACTACTTAAACGAGCTTTAGCACGGAACTTTAGTTTAAGCAATAAAATTATTTTCTTCGGTTAATGCAAACAATATTATTGCCTGATACTATAGAAATACAAATGTATAATTAAGTCCTCTTTGTAACGAATCTAGTCAACCAATCTCAATGTAACGATTTGTTTTTTTTTTTTACTTGGGAAGGGTTACGTTTGACTACAGCCTGCCTGATGTTAAGCATTGCTGCAGCCTAGGGTGTAACACGTTTACCTAGAAGATACCTATTAACTCTAGGTTTGAAAACCGATTGTAGTTCGCAGGAAACACAGCTTCTGGTAAAGTGGTTGCTATTAAACGTGGATATGGGGCCAGCATATTGGGCTAGCAGACTTATAGGTCGGCTTGACCTCTTGAACTATTTTTAGGCTTCTTTACTCATTCCACTGGTGCCTTTTCGGTAGTGATTAGGAGAAGTATGTTGAGTTTTTCCTTTACATTCGTCAAAAAATATACTTCCGATTAAAAAAATATCATTACTTCAACTAATGTCTGTAATTACCTACCTCTTAAAGTTAGCTCCTAAAACTCGGTGTAATTTTGTCCAATTGTATGTCTACAAAAGAATATCTCTTCCATTGTGCTTCAAGAACGTATCAAGACTGAACGAAATTTCCTCGTTCACGCTCGAAATTGGCAGTTGATATAATTGCGTTTGAACAATGGTATTAAGTTTATTACCTTCAAGATTTAATTAACTTGGCATTTTGTGAAATGTGGTTGCAGCTGTACCTTTATTAAACCTTAGTGTATTGGGTAATTATAGAATTTCGAGGATATAATGACGGCTTCAAGTGGTGCTTATGTTTATTCGACGTAGCAAGATTTGTTAATTCATAACTCATAACTCATTTATTGGTAAAAAATAAAGTTTACACGTCAATTATTTTACAGTATACAATATACGGCTAATTCATTGATTCCACAGGTGGCACACAATTAGTTGTACCTACTACATAATTTTATGGATACTTTTATTTTATATCAAATAATTTCAATGCAAGTAACTATTCAAGATTTGTTAATTGTTATCACCGGTGGCACAAAGCTAGCTTAGGATAAAAAATAAATAAATATTCCGTGACATTGCACACAGCGCCATCTAGCCCCACACTAAGCAAATGCTTGTGTCGTGGGTACTAGATAACGGATATAATACTTATATACTTTTCTTTAGATTGTACCTACTACATATGTTATTGGATACTACTATTTAATGTTTAATTGCGTTCACGATGAAAATAATAATCATTCTTGTCCACTCCATATTACATTACCGGAATGCTTGCATCTCTTAGGTATAATAAACGTCTAAATACCTATTTAATTTATTTACAAGTCTTACACATAATAATAATCCATAGATATCTACATATATCTATACTAATATTATAAAGCTGAAGAGTTTGTTTGTTTGTTTGTTTGTTTGAACGCGCTAATCTCAGGAACTACTGGTGCGAATTGAAAAATTATTTTTATATTGAAGAGACCATTTATCGAGGAAGGCTTTAGGTTATATAACATCACGCTGCAACTAATAGGAGCGAAGAAACAACGGAAAATGTGGAAAAAACGGGGAAAATTATTCATCTTTGAGGGTTTTCCGTTACGTGCGCTGCGAAAATGGTTCAGAAAGTCGTGGGTAACAGCTATAATTTATAAAGCTGAAGAGGTTGTTTGTAAAAATAAATATGATACCCAAAATAACTATTCCACGCGGACGAAGTCGCGAGCACAGCTAGTAAAATATACACAGAATCAAATTTGAAGCAAAAAAAGTGAACAATTAAAAATGTATCGAAGAGCCCACTCCGGATCCCCCCGGTGCAAAGGTGCCCATTGCGCTCTCGCGTTGTCACGTTGATAATTATCAGTAATGTTACTTCTTGGAGACAGATTATCTAGGCAACGGTGTAATACTTCCCAGTATAGCCTCAAGACTTTACTTACAAATATCTTTTCCAGAAAACTCTAGACGCAATAATAATTCCCACCGAGAAAATCCTTCAAGACTCAGATCGAACAAAACTTGAAATCTGGAAAACTTACAATCACATCTATTCCAAAACTACGACTGTTGTTTAAAGCCACGCGGATTTCAACCTTATTCTGATAGATTTAGGAGCTACGTTTTGGTAAGATTGTATTGATCCAAGTATGTGCCAAAATGGTCGGGAAGTCCAAGAAAAGGATTGGCTTTGTGTACAGTACGCAAATGGAGGGCTTTCAGATTTCTCCGCCGGTTCTGGGTCAACAGTAAACTTGTTCAGAGTATTGGATTTATTGTAAAGGCTGGATAGTACGGGTAGGTTGTTGTATCAATAAGTTTTACATAAACATATATTTTTAAATTTTTAGCTTGTTGGATGGGTTCTTTGTTTGTCAAATGTTGCAACATGAACAAGGTTTTTGTTGATATTTCTGTACGATTCCTTTATTTGGAGTAAAGCTATCTGTACAAAGTTCAATACCCTATTCACTAAATCGCTATTTAGCGCAGTTGTTGCTAGTAATTATTTTAAATCTTCAATAATAGGTGACCTCTACAGTAGAAAACATCTAGATGATTCTTTATTGCAATACACAAAATAATAAATAGCATATCACCACAGAAAACCAACGCTAATGACAAGTCGCGACATAGTCGCTAAGAGCGATTTTTGCAACCATTTAGACTGGCACTTCAATACCAAGAGTATAGATCCAAAATACAAACCAATATGTCTGGAAGCCACACTTATAAGTCCTCGTTTATTTCCATAACAAATCGCCAGTGAGAGGTTCAGTAAGTCCGGGAGATTTGTGGCGGACTCACACACAACACACGTTCTCTGATTTATGGACGATTCGGATCTAACATTTGTTATATTTTTAACCTCGGGCGTGAAAGAAGGGTTCTATGTTTATTTGACTGCGTATGGTAACTTCTAAACAATATTTTAATGTAAATATTGTTGAGTTGTGAGACATGTAATTTGGTCGTGTGTAAGCTTTTTCCTAATGCACAGACAGGCAGTGCTTGGTATATTCGTTGTAAATAAAAATGCATATGAATAAACCAATAAATACTCTAAATATAACCAATAACATCATTAGCCATGATTCTAAACTATTCTCGCTTTAATATGTGTCAGGCGCTGCTAACTTTGATAACAGACATTTGATCGAGAGGCGCATAACCAACCTGTCCCCCACGGAAAAGATATAAAAATGATGATGGTGACCTATATAGCTATAGGTAGATAACATCTGCATCAGTAAAGTAATAGATAGTTCTACATTTCAGTGCATAAAGAGCGTGAGTGAGGTTGCTATTTCAGTAGAATATTTCCTGCCCCCTGATAGGCTGTCAGCTCGAAGGCCGAAAGGCAGCGATTGTTTTAATTATAGCCATGAAGCCTGCAAGGTCGCACGACTACGCAGAGCTGTCTTTCTGATTCTTTTGCCATTTTATTGCATAATCTGTAATGGAGGAAGGGGAGAGACAACTGTTTTAATCAACTTAAAAAATGAGGTTTTTAATTCGATCCGTATGTTTGTTTTAACGTCAGATTTTGAGTATGGTGTTCAGAATTGTATGTCCTGTATATTTGTATTGCATTAATTTTTCAAGTTAGTTATTGTGGAAGTTTGATTGGACGGTTAAGATTACACGACAGGTATCTTATAGGTATATAGGGAATCTTTTAGCAGCAATTATCTGTAACGTTACCAAATAGGCACATTAAAGTTTTGTAGGACAAAATCTTTTAATGCTCGTACAGTTTTAAATCAGTTCGTTAAACACTACCATAAATGAATTCAATTCAACAGTCATACATTCGATGAATTCTAAAATTTTATTCGTTCGAGTAAAAATTTCGAGAAATTAAAATAATTCCGCCTTTAAAAGGAACTGCACGTATCCTCCGTAATTCTTGGCTTTGCTCCAACTTAGGAGGGAAGAAGGGGCAAGAAGGGGCAAGAGGTGGCAGAGAGGGAATAAAAGGGGTTTGTAGGAGGTAAAGGGGGGGGTGGTCTAAAGAGGCATTTGCGTTATTTAGAAATCCGCAGAGAGCAACTCCTATTTAACTGGCCAGGACAAGCTAGAGCTTAATTTAATTTTGAGGCTGAATAATGGAACGTTGCTGCCTGCAGGATCCTGACATATATGCCTCTATATATACGTATGTATATAAGGTAAAGTTGGTACATAGCATGCAGAGGGAATATTTAGGTCAGAGTAAAAACTTTGTTAGTGCAGTAAACATCTGTCTCATATTACTTAAGCACTTAATAGAGCCTAAATAATACGTATAAATGTAGGTTTCTCGTTGTTACATTAAAGAATTTGATTAGTATACTATATATTTTGTATGAGTAATTATAAAATTAGAAGATTAAATTAAAATAAAATAAAATTAAGATAAAATTAACGTGGTAGAGGAAGGCCCAAGACCCGCTGGCGTCAGGATCTCGACCGGTTTCGGGGTGCCTGGCGTGGGGAAGCCTTCGACCGGAACGCATGGAGGGAGTTGGGAGAGACCAGCGCCCAGGAGTGGACAGCATAGGTTAATAAAAAAAAATAGTAACTGCATAGCTAAATGATTAACGTTTATGTAAGTAGTACGCTGTTGCAGTAAGGTGTACGCAAACGTTAACCGCCATTTATAGACACTCCAATACTTGGACATTGTCAGCATCTAAAATAAATAAATAAATATTCCAGGACTTATCATATATAAAGGTTCTTACTCTATAAAAAAATAATAACTCAAACACTTTTTTTTGATGTTTTGCTGGTAACCCTTGGAGACTTTTTACAGCCAAACACAGTTGTATAAACCTTGCTCTTTTTTTAGGATACAATTTACCACAATTTGTGGGAGTTGTCGTTCAAAAGTGCTTGAAACAAATGTTCATGGAATGGTAGGTGAAGTAAATGAACTCAAACACTTACCCAACAGTAACATCAAAAATATTACTCCCGACGGAGCTGGATACGGCCATGTCTCCGAAGCCCTTCCTGGCTACTATGACTGACGTGATGAGGTCCGGCACCGAGGTCCCCGCCGCCAGGAGCGTCAGCCCCATCACCTCGGGAGGCACCATGGCAGTGGCTCCGGCCACGTTCGCCCACCACACCATGAGGTAGGAGAAGAATGCTATCCAAACTATCGACCCCACAAATGTTATGGGGAACAGGTTCTTCCCTGGAACAGATGGGAGATTTTGGTAAGTATTAGTAGGTATAAGATTTTTAGTTATATGAGGGTACCGAAGTTATATTATGACACTGAAAAAACTAATTAACTGTATTAATTTATAGATTGCCAGTCTTTTGTTTTTTCACACGTAATAATATTATTGTAAATGGATTAAAGAATCAGTAAACTTTACTACTTGACTTTTTAAAATTATGAAACTTTTAACAATGTAAGCCCGAATATTAAAAAATAGGTCACCGCGTAGTTACCATAATTATTTTATAGCTCCAACTCAGAAAACATTTAAAAAGCTGAAGCGTAAAACTTCTACGTCGAGTTTTTAAAACACCCTAGCGCCCTCTTACATACATAATGTATCAACTTTGGACTATAATTAATCACTCGCTGTAACATAACTTATGCTTGATAAACCTTAAAGTAGGAGTTTCTATCTAATTTAAACTTGTATTACAATATAATAGGAACTCGAACAAATATTTATTCATTTCCATCAATAAATTTGTGTAACCTTTCGGTACCTTTTTCAATTTATTTTCTATCTCACGAAAAATGTAAGCGGGCATGACACCGTGTCAAAGTGTCAGGGTTGTTTTAAGGAGTTTCATTGATATAATCAATATGAAAAGACAGAGAATCGATTTTCTTGACCTTTAAATAGAAAGTTGGAGGAAATTTACTTTTAGCAGACAGACAATATTGTCTGAGATTTTGTGTGTCGATAAATAGGAAGTTTGAGGACAGAATAAATTATTTAGTTTGTAATTGAATAGAGTTTATATTTGTTTTATGTATAGGTGAAGCTATACAATATTTGTAACGTCTAATCGGAATCTACAATTATTATAAAATTGGTGAATATTAATAAGATTTAACCCTAAGTGAAATTTGAGAGTTGGTAAACATGTTTTCAAACTTCAATTTAAACTTTCTTTAGTAGCTTAAACGATAAATTTACATTTACCCTGTCTATAGGAGAATTAGGCCGTAGCTAAAATCAAAACTATTATTTTAAAGAATCTTAAACTTAAATACAATACGTAATTCGCATACACAATGTAAATTGTATTTTTCAATATTTTAGTACTGTTTGGATACCTTTCTTTACAGATTATTGTTAATACATAAGTATCTTCCTCTGGCCTCTTTATATAAAAAACTACTCTCTTATAGATATCAAAGAGTACTTGTACGAGGTTACTACCATATGATTATACAGTAAGTACAATAAAAATCAAATTTACGAGGGCTGTGCTGTACAGACTGCACACGACATATCGCCAGTTACCAAACTTTACAGCCCAATCTACATTTTATAAGCCCTCTAAAATATAGTCCTCAAAATTTTATGTTCTCGTATAAGCTGTATTTTCTGAAAAAATCCGCGGTTGGAGCATATTATGTAGTTTCGTAAAGTTTGAATAAGTAAGAGCGGTGACTATGTGGTAGCGATCGCGGAACTACTATAGATGAAGAATAGGATATAATTTTAATGAATAATTTTAAAAAGAGCTTACAATTCAAATACTCGAATCAAACGTTATACGTGAGCTCGTATAAGATAATATGTAAATTAAGTCTTATAATTTTATCAGTCTGTGGTTACCTAAGCAAAGAAACATTTCTGTATTCTTATTTTTTTGTGAGCTACTCTTTTTTTTACATCTATATGTGCATCAATCATATCCTAAAAAAAATACGATCAAACTAATAGTAGCGATTCCTTTAGTAACGTCATCTAAGCCGCGACCGCCACCGCCCACAAGTAGCTTTAGTATGTTCTGGTTACATAAAATGTCATAAAAATATAGTTATGTTTTATGAGCATTGTATTCTAGGACAGAACTTGAGTGGTCGGAGCTCACTGGACTGTTGACCTACTTATTTAGGGTTCTCTACCGCTGGCACTTTGTTAACCAGGAGGGTGAACTTGTGAACAGAAAGAGCCTAAACAGCTGACTTAGGAAGGAAAAACGTTGTCCCCCTGCCCCAAACCAAGGTATAGTAAAATATATTTTTTTTTAAATAAGTTAGGCTGACACTTGCCTACAACTTGCCTGATGTTAAGCAACGTTGTAATCTACGATATAGCGCGCTTGCCTAAAAAACCATTCACTCTCGACTTAAAGACCGATATATTATAGTTCGAGGGGAATAGGGAATCGGGCAAGGAGTTCCTCAATTTGGCAGCTCGCACGATGAAAGTCGTATGCAAGTTTATACTGTACTCCTAATCGACAGCTAGAGCTTATTCTAGTTAAGACAATTAAGTGTTGTTGACAAAAAGGAAGACTAACTTAAAGGAGTTCTTAAGAACCCCAAAAAAAACCCAGTTTCAAAATTTACCAGCCAACCTCGCCTTTACTACCCTTTACTGATATCCATCGGAAAGGAAAACGCAAAGAAAAACAATAGTATATATTTCTCCGCAAATATGACTTTGGATTTGTGTTTATTTCTTAGGGATTTGGTTCAATAAATATGAAGAGTGCGATAAAATAGATTTCGCTTCGCTTCAACCGAGTTGGGACAGAAAACTTATGGAAATGGGGAATTCGGTACAATTCCTGAAGTGTCCCTTGAAGTTTACGGACGCGTATTTTATTGGTTATTCCGGACTGGACATTTTTTCTTCCGATTTTTTGCTGTAGTTTCGAGATTGACTACAGCTTGCCTGATGTTTAGCATACTGCTAGTAAAGGTTAAAATGTAACACGTTTATATAAAAGGTAGGATTTCCTATAGTTCTTTTATTCTAGAAATAAAGACCGCTGAATAGATTTTACTAATCCATATCCGTCTAAACTTTAATGCCAATAACAAACTATGATGTAAAAGCAAAATATGTTTGTTGGTTTGTTTTTTCAACGTTCACGAAGCTACAGAGCTACAGAAAATCGTGATTTTTATATTTGAGAGGTACATAAGCTAATTACTTATCATCCCGAATGCTCTAGATCTATAGCTATCATTCTATTAATGAAGTCCATTCATTTGTTTTCAGCGCCCGTAGCTCAGCTAGCGGAGGCAATTGAATGAGATTACCAATGTTAAGCAAAGGTCGACGCGGTCAGCCCTTGGATGGGTGACCGAAAAATGGCATTCCATTTTGAGCGCTTCCGTGAGTGGGATGACACCTTAAATTGTAAGTACCGGCTGTTTATCTAGTGCGGCAGTCGTTAAGCCATGTCAGAGGCCCATAGGGCGGCATGATAAACTCTCGACAGCAGAGTTGGCCATTCTCATACGATAAGAAGTAGGAGACTTTTTCATATTGCAATCAAGCCTTTCACTTGTTGCAATAAAGTATATTTCGTCTTACCTCTCGGCGTCCTAGTGTCCGGGAGGGTGATCCAGAGTGGGAAGACAATGGGCGCGACCAGCACGTAGGTCAGTCGCTTGCGGAAACCAGAGGGCCACGACATGTCCAGCGGCGTCGTGTCCTCCTCCAGGTCTCCAATCTGGAATAAATACAATTATGATTATTTTTCTGACTTTGTAAAACTTTTCTCGTAATACAGATTACTGGAATAACAAGTTATATAAGCTCGTAGGACAATTGCATCGACACAGCGAAGGAGAGGTCTGAATAATGCAGTTCCTTTATTAATAAACTTCGATCATGATCGAAGTTAATAAATAAGTAAACTCAGATTAACATTATTGAATAATGGATACCGAATGTAACATAAGTTACACACTTTCTTATTTTATCTTTTACTAGTGGGTGCTCGCGGCTTCACTCGCATTAAGAAGTAAAACTTGCATCTCCTATTTTACTCCTTTAAAAGTAGCATTTCCAAAAATCCTTTCTTAGCGGATGCCTACGTCATAACATCTACCTTTATACCAAATTTCAGCCCAATCTGCCCAGTCGTTTGGGCTGTGCGTTGATAGATCACTATATCAGTCAGTCAATCAGTCAGTCACCTTTGAGTTTTATATATATAGATTTTGTAAGTATGCTATTTTGCCTGTCAATTAAATACCATATTATATTCATTGATTTGAGAAGCGTTTTCACACGCTTCTTATAGAACGATTGGCATATCATGACGGCCACTTTGTCATCTAATAGATATAGTTTTACACGTATAAAACAGCGTGATTACGATATTCTAGAAAATGAAAAGTATTCTAATCATTTGGAAACTCTCACAGCTATAAACCTGAAAAGAACTCCCCATAAGCATAAAACTTTCCAAATATCTCCAGAGCTGCAAAACAAACTCGCAGTTCACTTTATGAATTGCAGTGAGCTGTAAAATGCTGGAAATTACGACACAGCTTGTTATGGAGTAAAAGAGCAGATAGAGCGAGAAAGCAGGTCAAGCGGAAAACTCGAGACGAGCACAACTTCCAGATTTTAAACTCGCACTTAGACTTATTTGAGTTTCTTTGCTTTAGAGCTTGCGCACACAGGGGTTATTGTGGTATAGGATACTGGTAGTGATCTAACCATTATACGAGTACATATAAACGTGTGAGTGAGATTTTTGGGCCGTTTATTGTTCGATCATGTTATAACGAGCAACGGATACATTTCGGTGTGGAGTAAAGGATTTCGTCTATTTATTCCGAAATGAAGGTATAAAAAATCGCGTACCGCCTCCAGTACAGAGAGACATGTATATATGAACATTAGTTCTATTTTGTGTGTATCTACCAGCAACTATATAAAAAAATCTTTAAAACTTTTGAAAACTAATACATTACTACTACTACTTCCATTGGTAGGTATGGAAGATCTCTTTTATAACCACAAAAGGATAGATTGCAGACTGTACAAATAGTCCAGTCAATAAAGCCCAAAACCCCCAACAAATTAGTTACTCGGCCAAACTTTGTGAATTTGTTCAGAAGGGTAAAATAAGTGACCGTGTGAGTTTGCACCCTTGTAGGGTGTACGGAAAGGGTTGAAAAGGGGTGAAAAGTGTTTTTTATCAATAACATTGCCAAAAAAATTAGTTAGGTACTTTGTGCAAATTTGGAATTAAGTTTTTGTTACCGTTTTCTAACATGTATCAAATTTGCACACTTTTGCAACATACGGAACATTGTTTATTATTAAAAAACTGATTATGGTTAATAACACGAGTGAAAAAATTAGTTACTCGCTGCAAATTTGGAATTATGATCTTTCTATGGTTTTCTAGCATGTATTAAATTTGCACACTTTTGCAACTTACGGAACATTGTTTATTAATAGCAACGTTTTTCCCCCGAAGGGTAAAAAACGTATATTTAGGTTCCAGCCGGAGCTTGACCCACTTATTGAGATAACATCTTGGATTTTACGTGTGGAAAGACTATTTTGCTCTATGGGGCCCCTTCCATACTCCGAGTCATGACGGCTCGACTCGGTATCGATCGGCTCCCCACTCCCGCACAACGCTCGCGCAACGCCGGGCGGACTCGCTTCCTCAGTTACTCTCAAGCGAGTAAGATTTTTAAATTCCTGAATTAAACCTATAAAGTAATTTGGAATGTTAGTAAGTGAACATAAACTTATGGGAATCATATCATATCTAACATAATAATACTTTAGCTGTAGTCATATGTATGTATAGGTAAGAGTATATAATTGAGCCAAAAACAAATAATTGTTTTAAACAATCAAATCGTTACCAAATTAACAACTTCATACAGCTAGCACAATCTGCTTTTAAAATTAAAACTTAGGTGGAACCCAGTTATAATTACTTGAATACTGAAAGAGTCGGCTACTATTACTTAACATAAATGTAATTTTCAAATAATACGAGTTGATTTTATAAATTTATATACATGAATTTATATTGAATATAAATCATAAGTAAAAAGTGATGTATTTATGTATAAATGAATATTTTGATTATGATTACTATGCTAGTTCTAGGACTATTAGTTTCTTTGAAATAGAGTTTAAGAACGTATCTATACTATTCCAGATACATCAATTTAGGACTCTATCTAAATCAATGTTATTTACGCACGTCGCATTACGATGTTACACCAGCGGATCCAAAGTTACCAGGCAAGTCTCTAATACCAGCGTCTTTAATTAATGAGGATGTTTAATTAATGTATTCATCTAGACATAATTGCGTGATACTGGCTGTCAGATTAATTCTGCAAGATCTTTGTAATATCGATTTATTGTTTACAATTTAAATCCGGTGAACCCGGTTGGATTATAACTTTTCATTAGAGGCGAGTTTCTGTCCCGATTGACAATATATGAGACGGTCACACCGTCGGTTCTGGAACCGAATTTGGAGCGTATTGTTTGGAGCGTATTGTATATTTCAAGGACCTCTGTTTCGATGTCCAAGGCCAAGATTGTGCGTCAACCTTTTACCTTTCATATTTTCAGACAATTAAATTGATGGCTTGCACCAAATGCTAAAGTTATTCCTATCACGACCAACCATGAGCTGGAAGGTCTTTAAAATACTAGCGGTATGGTACTCACGATACTGATTAATTCATTAAAGTAAAATACATTTTGCGAGTGTAGATGCCATGTCGACTTTTCAACGTAGGTAATCTAAATCTAAACCAAAACCGACGTTTATCTCGGTATAAATTTTACCAACCAGCGTTATTTCAGCCAGTTACCTCTGCTCTATGATGAGATAAGGAAAACTATAAAGCAGATTTTCGACAAATTGACACCTATTAGATTAATCATTTTGCCGTATTATATTTACGTTAAATTATTATTCTCACGCTATGCTCAAAGTCAAAAAGAACCAATGCGAAATCTACAACTTTTTGGATAATACTGCAGTTTAAGTATAAAATTGTTTTCTTTACAGATTTATTTCCTGGATTGAACTTGTTCGGCAAGTAAGCCGTCTTGAAGGGCAAATCAATGGGTGTTCGTTGAGTTTACTTACAAAGACAGAATTCTACGGGTATATTCCGCTAGTTCGTACTAGTAACCGTAACTTAATGAGTCTATCCATCTCTTTCACGTGAGCTTGTCAGTCCGTAAGGTCGACTTTACCACTTTTACACTTTTTTTTCTGGTTTCCAGAAGATAAGAGGCCTGTTTTCTGCTGATCAAAATTCGTCAAACCGTATCAGCCCGAATCTTTCAGGCAAGCGAAGATAGCTATAAAAATATTGATATTTAGATAGATATATTGTTGTCTATCTATAATGCACTGCAGATGGTCTTTTCCTCTTTTCCTTTACAACAAATAGGTAGAGTCCTCTAATCATCTCTAGATGATGTAGGATGCAAGGAACTAGTTTTGGTGAAAGAAAATATCTTAACTATATTTTATTTAAGCACTAAACAGAATGCACAAGAATGCAAATTGCACTCGCAAAGTGGTCTATTGAAAGAGTCTCCAGTGTCAGAGACGTCATTCTCAATATTTGTCTTCTTTTAGTGGCCATTTTAGAAGCAATTAGGCTAAGGAAAATCTATACCTATCAACTTGGAATGTAGCGCGCTTATGAGCGCATTTGCTGATGTATTTGTAGGCTACCAAAGATAATGTAGATGACTATTTTGGTGTCCGTCTGGGTCATGATCGTTTTTTATCTGTGTTCCAGGCCCATATATTACATATTCAAATATTTTTACCAATAGAGCCACAACTTAATAAGTTCTTGATTAAAACTGAGACTGTTGCGTCTCTCATTTATACAGGGCTTTCCTGATAGCAAACGTTAGATTAGACTCAGGGCTTTCCTGAGAAGTCTAACTAGCACCATAATTCTAAGATAGGGCTTTCCTGTGCGTTAGAAGGTGCACCACGCATTTAGACAGGGATTTCTTGTGCATTAAAAGGTGCAAAATGCGTTTATACAGGGCTTTCCTGCGCATTTGGAAGTGCATAATGCACTTTAACAGGGCTTTCCTGCTTTATTAAAAAAATTAAAGGTTATTAAAACAATTAATGTTCACTTACATTTTCGTAGGAGTCACAGTAGTGTTAACACGTCAAAAATCCAAGACGTACTGAGAAAGCGAGTCCGCCCGGCGCTGCGCGAGCGTTGTGCGGGAGGGGGGAGCCGATCGATACCGAGTCGAGCCGATATGACTCGACGCATGGAAGGGGCGCCATAGAGCAAAATAGTGTTGCCACACGTAAAATCCAAGATGTTATCTCAATAAGTGGGTTAAGCGGAGGCACGGACACCTAAATAAAAAATCATGATATTCGCTGATAACAGGGATAAAAATATCTGTGAAGGGTTGAAACTTGGAGTAACTGTGCTAGACAAATTATATACAACGTGTTCTAAATTGTTGAAAAAAAAAACAAAACACGTTGTATATAATTTGTCAAGCACAGTTACTCCAAGTTTCAACTCTTCACAGATATTTTTATCCCTGTTATCAGCGAATATTAGAATATAATTTTTTTTATTAATAAACAATGTTCCGTAAGTTGCAAAAGTGTGCAAATTTAATACATGCTAGAAAACCAAAGAAAGATCATAATTCCAAATTTGCAGCGAGTAACTAATTTTTTCACTCGTGTTATTAACCATAATCAGTTTTTTAATAATAAACAATGTTCCGTATGTTGCAAAAGTGTGCAAATTTGATACATGTTAGAAAACGGTAACAAAAACTTAATTCCAAATTTGCACAAAGTAACTAATTTTTTGGCAATGTTATTGATAAAAAACACTTTTCACCCCTTTTCAACCCTTTCCGTACACCCTACAAGGGTGCAAACTCACACGGTCACTTATTTTACCCTTCTGAACAAATTCACAAAGTTTGGCCGAGTAACTAATTTGTTGGGGGTTTTGGGCTTTATTGACTGGACTAAAACGAGTAGAGTCTAGTGGCTCGTTCAGAATAACCGTAAGTAAAAAACTAATATGTACATTTTAATTCAATAACTCACCTTAATTTCGCATTGAAACTAAAAACCTCTAAAAATCAGCCAAACGAAAGAACCAAATCTACCCGTGTGCGCTAAATCTTATTCAAAAAGTTTCTTCTCCTTAGTTCTTCGGTTTTGAACTAGCGAGGCGTGCTTAACGAAGTTGCCCGAATAAAATATGTGTTCGACGGTGACTTGGCAAGATTAAGTGGCAACTTTTGATATAGCAGGAGTAAAAAGTTTGTAAATAAACTGCTGGATTTGTGTTTTTAGTAACGCTTTACAAAGTGATTTGTATCTACGTACAATACGTTATTTCAGAAAGACACGAAAAATATTATTAAATACAAGAAGAATTAATTTGATGATATCCCTCGCTCTGGATCGTTTCTGGTGCAACGGCTATCTATTGCCATCCAGCGCGGAAACGCAGCGAGCTTGATGGGCACATTTGCACCGGGAACGATTAGGGGCGGGTTATTTAGTTAACTTGACATTAAAAAAATTCCTCATAATGCCGTAGATTTATATTGTTTGTAAGGTTATTTGATGATGTATATTATACCCATGTTTGTACTTATTCGAGATCCTATTTTGGTCACGATAACAACGGCAATTTATAACATTACCTACATTATCAGTCAAACACTCAATTTAAGAGTTTACTGCATAGAGTTTTTGTTATTTATAGTGTTTTTTTTGTATATTACATACGAGTATACTAAAGAGGCAAATATTTAATGTCTGAAAATATCGAGTAGCTTAGTAAAGGCTTTAACTTAACTTTTGAGTTTCACTTAAGTTTTTAGGAGATATTAAATATTATAGGTATGTTGTTAAAAACCCATTCCTTGCAAAAAATAATAATAATAATAACATACACGAAATTACACGTGAGTGAAAACCGTAATAGTTACATATTGACCATTATATACCTACGTGTTTCGTGACTGTAAAAGCCCGAACGCGGGCATCCTCTAGTTTAAAAGGAGGTTCTCAATTGTTCAGTTACATAAGTAAACCAGCTGACGCAGGTACTACATGGTAGCCCCTTGCTATATGACAGGATACAAAAAGTTATTCTTCTTTTTGCATTACTGTGTAAATGGATTTAATTCAGTCGTCTTACACAGTCGGTGGTATTAAAATTAAATAAATAAGTTTATTCATTAATTTGTGTATTCTAATCATTCTACCAATACGATGTATGTAGGTATAAATGCGATTTACATGGCTGTAAGTAAAACCAAATTACAAAACGCAAAACGATTTCCCCTCACACATATTTCAAAGGTCCCGAAGGCTTTAAAAACATATTCAGAGGTGTCAACGAAACGTCGCATCCAAAAATACGGACCAAATTCAGGGGGTCTACTATGATACACATAGAAGGAACAATTAATATGTTTTTTTATTAACTTAATTACAATTGACAAATGTCAACCAACACTGCAGTCTATTGTAGCACGCTTGTGGCTTGACTTAAAAAAAGAACTAAAATAAAAAAAAAAGTTTTAATAACGTTACTGCCCCCGGAAACCCTATCGAATAGCATTATATCTTACTGGGTTTTTGAACCAGTTAAAAAAATATTTTTAATTTTCGTCTTTCGTAAGATAAAAAAAAAACTAACAATTCTCGACATTAGCGAGGATTACAAACGGTAACTTGATAACTTCAGCCATCCATTGCAATCTAAAACAACATTAACGCCATAACGTATCCCAAACCATCGTAACCCCGCAGGTGAGAGAAGTCCGGAAACCATGGCGGGCCGCTTGTATTATTCACAGACATTGTGGCCAGCGGTGGCCAAACTGCTCGGGCCGCTTGCAAATGTGTTAGAATTGGATGCGACCCGCGAGCAAAAACGTTGAGCTGGCTGAGATTAGGTGAAGAAAATAAGCATTATAACATACAACCTAAGTATATGATTTTATTTATGGTCTAATTTTTACAAAATCACAGCTGTTAGTTATATAAAAATAAATTATACCGAAAGAGTAGTGGATAAAATAATAATTACATAAGTTTTAATAAAGTAAAATAAATAAATAAAATAAATAAGTAGGTTACGGATTGGATTTAACTGTAAGCTCACTTTATTGTTATGATATAAATAGCATTTTCCATTAGCTTCTTTTTATTGCATCTGCCACAGAGTTGCTGCCATATCAAGCAACTTGCCATCAAGCCTAAGCCTGCGTACCAAACCAACTTACTGCTAAATTGTGGAACTCCCTGCCTGACTCCCTGTTCCCCGCGGAATATAACCTTGCGATCTTCAAAGCGAGAGTGAATCGGTTCTTACTGGGTAAGCATGTTCCATCCTAGACCGTAATGATTGCTTACCATCAGGCGAATTACGGTCAAGAGCAAACCCATTTCTAGTAAAAAAAAAAACAACTAATCTATAAGAAAATTCTAGTTAAAACATCTAGGCTGAAGCATTGTTCTATCTAATACGCTTGGCTTTCGGTCTGATATGAACTGATAACCTTCCAATAGCACCACAATAACTCTTCCCAATAAACCTCAATCTGAATCAGATAAACTTAAATCCTCACAAAAAGTGAATTCAAATGCGAATCTCCGTGATCCGACTACTAAGTTACCAAAACTCATTGACAAAATATCTCAGAGACTCCTAGATACTCGTAGCTACCGGTCCTTTCTCTATAAATAACTTGGCCATTTAGCTGGAATGTACAATCCTATATTTTTATTATTAAAACTATTGTGAGTCATTTTTATCAACATGTCACTAATACAATGGTTTTCAGAACGTACATTCTGAAACGCGTAGACGTTTTACGTGCGCGAATTTTTACGTGAGTAAAAACCGTAATAGTTACATATTAATCCTATATTTGATTGTTTTTTCGCATAGCTGATTTGTTCATACATTACGTTGGTGGTTACCAAGCATTCAGGAATTCCGTACTTATACGTATATATGTATTTAAGAACTTAACAATTATTCTGACAGCCTTGACTTTTACCTCGGTAGTACGATATATCCCACCTTTGGCAACAGTGGCCCTTGTGGTGCTGGTGGCCCTGTGCCACCTGCATTAGGCTGAGTTGCGGCTGTATTGGGGCATAAATTTTTTTTTTGTATTGTGTGTGTTTCAATAAATATATTTCTTTCTTTCTTTCAGCGTCACTTATAGGGCCTTTCAGGCGACCTCTAGTCAAACTCTAGATTCTCAAGCTTTAGAAACAATAACAAGACTTTACACACACATACTTTTTGTTTTTATGCATATTATGTCATATGCCAATGTTGTTACTTAATGAGTAGTCCACTGATTGTAATGTCGCTGCTAAAACTAAATTCAAGGATAACCCTGTGGTTTAGTTTTGAGTTATGTCAAAACCCAAATGGAAGGTTCTTGATTCCATTTAAAGTTAGTTCTTGAATAATCTAGATAGATTTTGGTTTCACTATATATCTTGATTAATGTCGAAAGATTTTTAAGATCTAGTTTTTGTTATTTTTTAACATAACAGTCTTTGTGTTTAGATTTTACAAGCCTTGGGTCAAAACAGACTCTACATCATGGCTTAACAACCGACAATTTATTGACAAACTACTACTATGTACTCATAAAAAAAACATCAAGCAAATGGCGGTAAAACTTCAATAAACGATGATTCATTTTTTTTCTGGATATTTTCCAATCAAAGTAGCAAATAAACATTTACTGTACCTAATTCTTGCTGTCGTGGTTGGACCTAGGCACCCACCACGATGTATAACTAATGAATACTGCGGGGGAGTCACGACCCTCAGTCTTGAGGAAATATGACTCAAGAGCAAGAGAATTCTTCTTGTAACATTTACAATCTGTATTCACTACAATTCCCACCTACTATTGTTACTTCAAGCTACCAATTTCCGAACAAGCCATATACAGACATACATTCAAAACTAGCTATATACCTATACATGTTCATGCTTTATAAAACCAGCCTATTCAGTAGGTAGCCAAGTAGTTGAGGTCATTAATTTGCCGCCCGTCGGTGTCCAAAAACAAAGGGAGTGTGGGTTCTACAGGACACAATGCTGGCTAATGGTGGTATTAGAGATGGTGCTTAGTTAGGTCTTTTTAATAGATGTAGACTAACTTTGTAGTATCCTGCCTTATGTTAAGATCTAACTGTTGTACTTATTTGCTCGAATGAACAATTGAGTTCAGCCTTTTGTAACACGCAATTATTAGGTCAACCTGTTTCAGCCTTTTTTATATCTCAAGAGTTATTTATGTCTCACAAATTATTGCATGTTTAAATACTACTACTATACTACTATGTTACTGATCAACCTCGACGCCCTGCGTTATAAGTAAGATGGAAGATGATAAGATGTTATCTAAGTCTGCATACATATATCTGGTTGCTCAGGATTGAAATGGAACCCAAGTAAATTCATGATACTTAGAAACTGTGATATCTAAAAATTCAATAAGCTTTAGAGGGAGGCCTTTAGAGGCCTCTCTTCCGTAGTTTCTCTCAAACCACGGAAATCCAATGACTTTTCATCAAAATTTGAATAAAAATAAATAAAATGTCCTTCATTCTTTTCTGGTTAAATTTAAAACTAGCTCTCAGAATGATCAAATTTAAGCCAATCAAATACTACTTCCAAATATGAATCCTCCTATCACCGAAGTATTTTCACAAACCATTACCGTCCATCCCTACATTTTCCATCTGAGTAACTCCGAGACGCAGATACAGCACGTTTTTGCTCTAACCCTGTACAACACTACAAAATGACGACGGTACACTGTTACCCTGTATAAAGATTAATTAACTAGCTTTGTGCTGCTAACGCGAACAAAAACGGTTCCTATTCAAAAAGACTTGTCGTAATTTAGTAGCCGTTGCAATCCGTGACAGCTGTTTTGATCGTTTCAGAAAACACATATTTACAACCTTTTTAATGCTTAAATAATTTTTACGTAGTCTTTCATAGCCACATAGCAAGCAGTTTAGTTTTTAACTGTTTACAGTCCTAAGTAATGTCCGTCCAAAAGGTTGCCTGGAAGAAATCGCCTGAGGCGATAAGGCCGCCCAACGTGCAGCACTTATATTTATGTATATTTTCTATTGTGTAATTTCTGTCTTTTGGTGTACATTAAAGTGGTATTCTATTCTATTCTATCCATATTTTGGCCTATATTTTTCGATCGACTCCTCTTCTCCTACGGTTGCCTGGAAGAAATCGCTGTTAGCGATAAGGCCGCTAGTTGTAGCCCTATTTTTTCTTTTTTTGGTTCTGTTCGTCTTTTTCTGTATGTGTGTTACAAATAAAGTGTTTTATCTACCAATCTTATATATTTTGGGAAAATATCCTATCTTATTTTTAACCGACTTCCAAAATAAGAGGTTATCAAGTCTTCTGAAAGTTTTTTTTTGCCTATGTTTTAGTATTAGATCCAACAACAAAATAATTATGTAATGGTATTGTCATATGTACATGTAACCAAATTCATGGAGGATTTCCTCCTTTTTGTAAGTAGATTAAAGCCGGAAATAAATTAAGCCTCCAGAAGAAAATCTCATTCCTTGACTGTCTAATAAACATCCAATCTATCAGTACACTTCGACACGGCTATCTGTCTAATATCTGTTTAACATCCTTGTCCAATTACGCAGAGAAGTCGTGAGACGGCGCATGGATTACTTTTTGTGTTGTTTTTTTTACGTGGAATAGATTTGCGTTTTACTACAGCCTGCCTGATGTTAAGCATTAGGGTGTAACACGCAATGTTATTATTAAATGTTATTCTTTTTTGAAATTCATATAACTTGCTTAAATTAATAAATGATACTGTATTTGCTTTCAGTCGTTATTGTAAAAATAAAAAATAAGGCGTATTGTTAGTTTGACGTGCCGTATAAATTGACCGATTAAAAAAAAATAAGGCGGTTACTAATTGTATTGAATGGTTTTATACCTTTGACTTTTTTACGGTCATGATGAATTTATATAAAATAAGATAAATGATGTCTCAAAAGTCCAAAAAAAGGTTACTAGTTCGAATGAATGATCTCTTGAATCCTGACGTTTTACAGTCGAGTTGAATTTATCGACTAAAAACGAATAATTGCAT
>OZ026824.1:10339992-10389171 GCA_964023185.1 Macaria liturata
TGACTACTGTTGGCTGTGATGTAATTGAAAATTATTTTTCAAGTATTAAATGTTTTACTATCTATCTATGTACGAGTATATTGTATACATATAATAAAGCTGAAAAGGGTAAAAATCTGAACAAAGAAGATATTAGAAGAAGTAGGTTTTTATCATTTTTGTCTGTTTATTTAAACGCCCATAACGCAAAAACTGCTGCACAGATCATTATGAATTTTGGCATGTAGATAGTATGAGGTCTTAGAAGTATAGGCTATAGGTTATTCATCTCAAAATTACTCCATAATATTAGTAGGAAATAGTCTTTAGTTTCTCAACAAGTTCCACACCCCATCCTATCTATTCAACTGAACACCATCTAGTTAGTGCCTCTAACTAAAGCCAACCTACTACGTATACTACTGAGACCAAACTCAGTTATACTCTGTATCTGCATAACGACAGAGTTTAGGTGCATCATAACTGAAACTGCCACTTGGAACAGATCGTAGAGTGGGGCAACTCTCTCACTTGTAAAAACATTATGTAAATGAAGTATCATAATATCTACATAGATGGCGCTGTTTGATATGTTTCGAAATATTTATTATTATTATATATTTACTAATACTTTTGTGTAACACTAGCTGGTGCCCGCGACTTCGTCCGCGTGGAATAGTTATTACCATAAAAACAATTCTAGTGAGTTAACCTCAAAAGATAGACATATATTGTTGAAGACATTTTGTTACATTATTTTAAGAGAAATCATTGTTTTATACATATTTTTGTAAAATATTGAATTATGCGTTACTTTGCGGAAATCCATTGTAACTGAAACTCTGGAGAAATGTGTAGTGTTTTTTCCGCTGCGACTGCTCCTTAACCGACATCAAACAACAGACTTGATGGTTTTTAGGTGTGTTCCTCCATATACCACCGCCACACCTCACCTCCTAACCAATGTGGCCTCCGTGGATCTCAAGATCTTACTAACACCGCACCTTGTGTCTTGAAGCTTTGTTGTTCTCCTTCGGCAAGATGTTTTCGTCGACACGTGTTTCGCCTCTCCACGAGGCATCCTCAGGACGTGTTGACTCCTCGAGCGTCGGTCCGAAAGTGAGCTCGGCGAGCAACGACCGCTCCTTATATAATGTAATATGATGTCATACGATGTGTCATTGCCTGACCGTTACTATTCAAACTCACTAACGTAACCGTCCGTCGTTGCGTCATCGCTCGCGTATTTACCAAATTAGGTGGTGTTTGTTCCATTACTAATGAAAGTTCGTAGCAATGGTGATGATACCAAGTTTGTTTGGTCGTTACGTAAAAGGTTGACCCTGGTGTTTCAGTATTTCCAGCTGCTCCCACACGCACAAACGGAATCCTTTATCGCATATTTGCTTAATCTGGTACGTGTGGTTATTTCGCAAAGTATGTCCGGTGTCTAATAAATGTTTCGCAAAGTGTGATCTTTCTGGGTGCTCGTTCCTATTGTATCTGGTCTCGAAATTTCTTCCTGTCTGACCTTTGTGTCCTGACACAGCATTGCACTCGTCACACACCAATTTGTATACCCCAGACTTCCTGGCATCTTCCAACCGGTCTTTACCTTATGTCGAGAGTTTTACAAGCCGCCTTATGGACCTCTGACATGTCTTAGTGATACACAAATATACAGAGACACACATACTATCACACAAACTTCGGTTACGAAAAATATATAAAAATAACAATATAAAATATATTCCGGGACATTGCACACATCGCCATCTAGCCCCACACTAAGCAAACAATATAATCATAATGTTTTATACAAATGTCCACTATGTGTGAAAGAGCTGCTGCAGCTGTAAAGTCACTAACACAGTTATCCTGGTGGTTGTTATCTCACTCAGTATCTGGAGGCAGACGGACGTTGATTCGCGCTGCTCGTCTGCTCCCTCCCGTGAGGTTGAGCTCGTCGGTCTTCGTGCTGCAGCTCCCGAACGTGAGGTCGATGCGACCTGCACCATCTCCAGGAACTACCGCCTGCCGCCCCGGCGTCGTCACCCTGTGACCAAGCGCCGCCACGGCAGGCACACGCCTACTCCACAAGTCTGCTGAGTTATCGCGACTCGTGTGCCACCACAACCACAGACATTGACTGTTATCCTACCATCGTGTAAGTGCATTAGTGCCGCGCAGTGAGCGCTGTTCCGCCGCCGGGCAGTGATCTTGTGTGTTACACGATAAGTGACTTACCTTGTGCAGTGTATGCTAACATTTCAACCTCGTGCAGTGTTTGCGAACGTTTCGTCAGGCTCGCTCCGACCAATCTACCTGTTTGGGCGGCAAACGGGAGTTTTGGCGGAGTTCCCGCGATCCAAGCTACACCGCAACTGTTACATGTGCGTAGAGCACCTTACAAATGGACCGACCAATAGGAGAGCGGCAACGCCCATCGAGTGTACCGGCTGTTGCCGAGCAGCCTCGCCATACCTATTACAACATGACTGCTGCTTGGCCCTTCCCGCGTGACCGGGTACTACCGGAGACCAGGGAGGTACCATCTTCATCCAGATCCACCACATCAAATGAGTCGAGCACCTCGGAAGAGGAAACTCGGACCACTTATGCCGACAAACTGCGCGCGCCCGCCGCTGAGAAGCCGCGTGTGCTGAGCAGTCCAACCACCTCGGGAACACAAGCAGTGCCTGTACCACCGAGTCGACCAACTGGGTCGAGAAAACTCCCGCCCATCACGGTGGAGAGTCTCCCCAACTGGCCGAAGCACCTGGAGGAGCTGGGCCGCAGGTTAGGTCGAACACCTGCGGCTCGCCCGCTGGGAGCCGGGATACGCCTGCTGCCCAAAAGCGAGGAAGAATACCGCGCCACCACCGACTACCTGTTGGAGCTGGAGGGTACTGTGCCGGGGCTGGCCTGGTACAGTTACTCTCTAGCGAGAGATAGGCCAATCAAGGTGGCGCTACGAGGCCTCCCCACCGCCACCGACCCTACAGTCGTAACAAAAGCGCTACAAGAGCGCGGATTTCCGGCGCGTTATGCACGCAACATCCCACCACGCCCGGGGAGAACCAGCTCAATAATATTTGTTGAGCTGAGCCAGATGCCCCGGGACCTCCAAGATCGCCTGTTCAACTTGACCGAACTTCTCTTCATGCCGTGCGTGTCCATAGAGGCATGGCGCGGCACCACCACAGCACCGCAGTGCCACCGCTGCCAAGCGTTTGGCCACGCCAGCGCCCAGTGCCATCGCCCCCAGCGCTGTGTCAAGTGCGGGGGCCCTCACCACGGGCGAGAATGCTCGCCAAACACATCCAAGAAGTGCGCCAACTGCGCGGGACCGCATGCGGCTAACAACCGCAACTGATCCTGGTTTCGGCGCGAGGCGCGCAAGCGAGCTATCCCCATCCCTGGGGACAGGCACCCGCCCGCGAAGCCCGCGCCCCCACCGAAGCAGCGCCAGACCCAGCAGCAGTGGCGCATCACCCGGCCACCATCACCAGTGTTACAACGCGCTACACCCAGGCGGCGGCTCGAACTGCCGTCCCTCCAGCCCAGTGAACGAGACGAGCCGTCCAGACCAGCCACACCAAACACTGGACCTCCAAGACAGCGGCGGAGGGGAAGACGTGGTAGGGGTACCCCTTCCCCCCCCTCTTCACCTGCGACCACCCCGCCGGCCAGTCCAGCGGCGGCGAGACCACCGGTGAAGCAACGGCCGCATCTACAGTCGCCCTCCCTCCTGCGCAGCCCGCGCAGTGAGAGAGGCCGCAACACGCCGCAGGCAGCGCCAGTGAGCGCGCCGCGGCACGAAATAGCAACGCAGACCGAGCCGCAATGTCTGCGCTGTGAAAGCGCGACAGAGGGGACCTGCAGCGACAACGACAGTTTGTTGGAGTCGTACGTGGGCCTCCTGACCTCCATCGTGGCAGGCGATGACCTGCGTGCCTCCGCCGCGCGAGCCCTCGACGAGTTGCGCGCCCTCGCCGAGCCGCGCGCCCGCCGCAGCATCACGCCAAACCACCAATCAACACCTACCAGTTCCCAGGCGAGCTCTGTTTAAGGGCTTCCGGGTGCTGTATCAACTTCCCCGGAGTCAGTGTGCCCCGGCGCCCAGCCCTCTCAAGAAGTCTAAGACTTGAGGAGAGTACCCTCATAGAGGAAGACCACCAGATGATGATGATATTCCGGGACATTGCACACATCGCCATCTAGCCCCACACTAAGCAAACAATATAATCATAATGTTTTATACAAATGTCCACTATGTGTGAAAGAGCTGCTGCAGCTGTAAAGTCACTAACACAGTTATCCTGGTGGTTGTTATCTCACTCAGTATCTGGAGGCAGACGGACGTGTGGCCAACTTAGCCTGCAGGGGTTCGGGGAGGGCGGGAGATGGGGTACAATATTATAACAATCAATTTTTTTTACTAATTTTAACTTATATATTACTACAACTTCGCTCACGTTAATTGGGACAGAAAAATAATGTATGTCACGCTAAAGACCTTATACTAAAACTATGCCATAATAACACAATTAATAATCTGCTTCTCCGTTATGGCTGATTATTTGAATTTATTAAAATAATGTACGCAGCAAATAGCGACAATGCTGCAGTAACTTTTGTTAAAATGTGTAAATAGCTTCATGAAGTTGTATAACGTTGTTTCGAAACTACAAGTAAATAAATAAATGCTCCAGTAATTCCTCCCACCAGTATCTCCCGACCTATCCCATCCCGCATACACTACTAAAGTTCAGTTCCCGTTTGACCTATTTTTAAACTGCAACAAGTAGTTAGCGGCCAGCTGCATTCTGAATGTGAAATTAAAATGTGCAAGCGAGGCTTGTGAACCTATTTTATATTCTTCTTAATGATGAGAAAAGAGGCCGTATGTAAAAGCCAATGTAATATGTATTCCATTTTTTTCATGTGAATGGTAGTTTTGTTTAGTGGCAAAGTATTACATATTTTTTTGTTCTCAGATTGTGGTAGGAGTGTCTTTTATGAAGAGCCGACAGCTAATCCGCTCAGAGTTACTTAACTGACTTTAACGTCGAGACTTTTCAAATCATCTATATGGCCTCTGAAGCGCCTTAACAAATGAATGGTATAAATTAATGGTCCTTTTTAATTGCAAGCGTAATCTTTTGGTCTCCCATCTCGAAAATGACTTCACCGAAAATTACTTACCTTTAATAACCGTGAACAAAATAAATGTCAACCATTAAGCCGAGTCAAAGTATTTTCGTATATTTGCCGATTCGAAGCCAGATTATAATACTTCTATTTGTGGCTAAAAGCTCTGTAGGTACTTAGTTTTACAAAAGGCTATGAGAGAGCGATTTTCATTGTAGTGGCTGGTTTCAGGCTACCTGTAGTATACTTATTTATACTTAGGTATAGCATATCTACCTATGGCTTCTGGGGACTTAGCGTGGAATTTTGAATCATGCTACAGTATAAAAGAAATGAGATTGTTTATTTGTTGGTCCGTTTTATTCACTCCCAGAGATCTGGAACTGACACTACATATCAAGATTAGTTAAATAATGTAGATTTCCGTTGTTTTTTGTGATATGTCTGGCGGTATCATTAGGCCAAGTCAGAGACCCTTGTGGTGGTTTTTAAACTATTAACATAGCTTGCCAATGATTTTGGGAGTTATATGATTTATGAAGCACCTAAGTGTCCAACAAGGCATAACGGCTGATGTAGGTATGTACAATAACTCATGACCTCTCTCATGATTATCTGATATGATATTCATTATGGTTTGTTATGTTATGACATTTGCACACTGTACAAAGTTTAGTTTATCTACTTATATTTTTTGACGTAGCCTCTTTACAGCTCTATCGTATATATGTATTATAAAATGTATTGTAATTTTTAGTTTTTAGTTTACCATTTTCTATGACACTACTTGACAATGCCTCTTTACTTACAGCTGATAGTAATACAAAGATTTTATTTTTAATACGTATTTATATTGATTAATTAACCTTTAAAATAGTCACTACCTAAAATTGTAATTTTTTCTATGCTAATAAAATGTAATAATTATAAAAATGTTGACGAAATAAATCTTGAAATGTGCTTTCCCTCTAATATATTAATTAGAGTTATGTGAATGTAACGTGACATGATTTTGAATAATTTATTTTATTTCATTTCATTTATTACATCTTAGTAACAAAGCTAATGAGGGCCAAAAAATTGTGTGAGTACCTATACTTTATATTGATATCTGAACACGTTTTAGCAGTTTTTAGATTTTTGTCTGATTACTGTTTATTTAAACACGCATCACGCAAAAACGGCCAAATAGATCATCGTCATTTTCGGTATATAGGAGTAGGTAGTATGAAGTCCTATAGTGTCTACTATTTATTCCGAAATAATGCGAGCGAAGCCACGGGCGTCCCTTAGTTCTAAGTAAAAGTACATATATTTCAGTTTTATCTAGATTTCATATATATTATGCCAGTAAAAGACGTTCTAAGCCCCATGTTTATTGTAACCTCAACCCTGGCATTACAGTTACAGTGCAAACATGACAACCAACACACGGCAGTAAACCATGTTCATACCACCGTGACATGCCATTTTACACTGACTGTTATTTTGTATGCTGCACGGAAAATAACATAAAAACTCCTAAGCTCTCAATAAAATTTACCTGGAAGTTTTACTTTGGTTATTTTTGTCTCCCAAGGAATCAAAGACTATGTTTGGGGCAAAACAGTTGAAAAAGTGATCCCAATTTTAACAAATTATCCTCATGTTAAGTACATGAGGATAATCTGTGTAAGTGTAGAAAATTGTAGTAATTTAAATATAGCAAGTACACTAACTGCTTGCGTGATTGAAAGCAAAACAATGGATAATATAAACATAGTAGGTAAATAGTTTATGCATATCTTTTAAAACTTTAGCAATTCTACGTCAATATCGACTATTGTTATAATATTTCAGTTTGTATTTAATATTATCTATGGGTACTAAACAGAATTAACTAAATTAAATTTCTTATCTTTTTGAGTGTAAAAAAGTTAATCTAGCAAAGTTTCATCTAGTTTAGAGACATTCGTTTTACTTCTGTCATAGCATTGAATATTCTACACAGATTCAATACAGTTCAAAATGCGGACTGCATTAATTGTTAGTAGTTAATTAACAGTCTACTTTATACTCCCATTTGTGAGTGCAATTGTTTTAATGACTCTAACTGACCCTACGAATTATTGACACTATAGAAACGTGACTGAGCCAATAAAATAATTCCACGAGAAGAGCCATCGCACGGTTGAGTTTATTTTGCGCTTTATAACTTCGTCCGGGCAGCTTTCAGTTATTTTCAGCATCGTGACCAGTCACAAACAAGTCTTGTGTGAGAGAATGAGTGGTGTATGGGAGAGAGAGTATGTTTAATTAAAATTTTTTGCTCCTCTTTGTGTATACAAAGAGGAGCAAAAAATTTAAATTAAACATACAGACAAAATGAGACGTATGTCTCATTTTGTCTGTTCACTTGCCTTCTTGTGTGTGCGTGACGTCACAGCCAGCCCCAACGGAAGAATCTGTTAATAATCTCCCACAATAAATGTTTTCTTTCTTTCTGTTTTCTTTCTTTAGATTAAATGCTTAACCGTTTTCGATGCAACATTTTCGAGTTACAATTCTATGGTGCCAACTATTCGTAGTAATGAACTAATTAACGATCCCGGCTCGCTCTAATTCTAGCGATAGGGACAATTACCTACTGATAATATTCTGATTGAATCACGTTAGTCGGAACGTGGGTTTGTTGTGTTGGTTTCCATTATTGAGATAAACAGTGTATGAATGTTGTTTGTTTCAAAGTTAAAACTTATTGTGATATTAGCTCTCGATTTTTTATTACAGAGTAATAAATCACGGACAAACAAACATACAAATTACTTTCAAAATTTGCCACACGTGTTGTTCACCCTAAATTGATATTCAAATTTCTTCAAGTTCTGACCATATTACTAACATAATATACTAACGGATTGATAACAACTTCATTTTTTTCAAGAAGTCGGTAAAAATAAACAAATAAACTCCTCGTGAGAAAATTATGCGAGCATCAAGAAACTCAGTAATGAGGTATATGACTCGGTAAAGGAGGATATAATAAAAATGATCCTTTAGAGTAATAAATAAATAATAAACAATATTTTATACATTTGCCCTTGAAAGGTACCCATCTTCTCATAATTTAACCAAATGAAATACGGATATGCAAATCCCCAGTTAAGATATCGATAGCGTTGTAAAGGGGGCGAGGGGGCGCAATCAATACCCTAAACACTGCGGCCAAGGTGAGGTCGGTGCTTTGTATGAAGGGCTCACTAAAACGGTGAATCAGTTCTTACTTAAGTTACTTGTACTAACTTAAGTTTCGTAAGCACGCTCCTCCACCGAATGGTAAAAATACATCTACTTCCATTATAATCATAATTATCAGCCTGTGTCCACTCACTGCTGGGGATAGGTTTTATCTGAAAATTGTATATGTTATTAGTTATTTTGACAAATGCTAAGCCCGCAGTCTGCAATATAAAAAAACTGTATTTATTCTCAATCAAAACTGTAAACTGTACTGTCTATTTGAAACATACCAAAAATAGGCTAATCCATACCAAAAATGTCTTGGCACATGTTTAAATGTGTGAGGAAATGAATTTACAAGTCTTCAAAAATGTTTTTCCAAAGTCAGAAAACAGAAACAATATTTTTTCTGCGCTCTACTTCAAAACTTTTTATTTACTTTCTCTGTGTATTTGAAGCTTTAGTGTAGAGATTTTAAACAGTTTAAAAACAAACGTTTAAATAAATATATAAAAGTATTTTTTAATGTATATTAAACGGGCGTCCAATAATTTGATTGCGTTATAATCCACACGGCTGTAAAATGATGTTTTCACACCAAAAAGGTCAATGTCATTTTGACCTTTACTGAGAACGAAGGCCTAATTTCAAAATTTTCCGCTTTTAAACTCATATTTATATCACTTTTATCTGAATCCCACGCAAATTGTTATTTATGGTTAAATTGTTATGTCTATAAATGTTAAAACAAACATGAAAGGTGAGGTGAGAAAGGGGAGCTCTGGTGTTCAGAATTTCAAAATGCCTTAAGAGACTTCAGATGAATACTTTTTACCGGATTTTTAAAAAAGGAGGAGGCAATCAATTCGTTCGAATGTTTTTTTGTTTATTGTACGTATTCTTAAATACTGAGGGTCGTGACTCCTCCGCAGATTTAATTCGTTGGAGGAGTACTGTTCGGAAGATAACGACTAAGTGCCTTCTCTACGAAGTCTACTTACTTAATATACAAAAAAACCGACTAGACTGAACACAAGGAAAAACAAATAGAAAATACGGGAACCCGCAACTTCTGTATGAGGAGGTAGACCCACTAGTAACTAAACTAACTGGCCAGTCAATGCACTAAGTCATCTGACCCACGGAAGCGCCCGCAGCGAAGTGCAGCGATCACAGGGGCTAGTAAAACGAGGCACCGAATGAATGGCAACATTTAGTACCTTGAATTACTAATCCCTGTCATTGCTTCGTGCCAATATCTTCTTCTTTATTGTTCTTCTTCTGCGATTTTAACTATAGTAGGATATTGGTTCATCTTCTTATCAAATGAGAGTGGTAAACTCTGTTGTCGAGAGTTTATCAAGCCGCCCTAAGGGCCTTAAAAAGATAGGTAAGATACTACTAAGATACTGGTAAAAAAATGAGATTGCTTATTATAGAAATAATGTATTTTCCATTTTATTTTATTAAAGATACTGGTAATTAACCAAATAGCATTTTAAGCGTGGCTTTAGTACATACCTACAACAACAAAAAAACTTGTAATCTATAGAAAACCGTGTATGTTAAGCTTATCGTAAGTAAATGTAGAGTATCGCATTAAATGTAAGAAAGCAAATGAGAATATAAAATAAATAATGCATAAGAAAAAAAAACTGTTTTAATATTATTGGTGTATAGTATTTATAGTGCAGTGTAGAATTTATTAAAATGTTAAATGAGTCCAGTTTTATAATTTCTACAACATTTTTTTTACCTATATATTTTTTTTCCCAGTAAATGAAATGTAGATTTCATGTACTAGGAAAAAATAAAGAAAACCTTTAATGAACGGCTTTATGTACAAAGAAGGCATTCATACACAAGAAGGCATGAATGTAATACAAGTTAGCATGTAAGTTACACAAGTGGGCATGTAAATATACAAGAAGGCATGAGTACACAGAATAGCATTTCAGTATGAGAGAGCAATAACTCACCTTGTAGAGAATGCAGTGCGTTACATCCCGGCGTGTTGGCAACTAGGCCATTTCTACCCCTCCCAACCCCACTTCTACCCCTTTTCTACCCCCTTTCTACCCCCAAAACTTCGCCCCTTCTTGGAGGTGCAACTTGGCCAAACTTTTATTAAGGTAACAGTGGTAAATTCGGATTGGATTTTTATGCCACTGGAGCAATGCAGATTTTTTGTTCCGTTGATTGTTGTACTTTGGTGTTGGTTTGGAAGTTGTTTTACTTAAACAACTGTTTTTTTATAATTCAAATAAATTGAAATTCTTTTTAGAAATTACAAAACAACTGCGCGTTAGAGCGCAGTCTGCGTGCTACCGTTTAGTTAACATATTGATTACAAAACAAAAGGTTTAATTTACAAAAAAAATGTAAAAAAAAGTGATTATTTGCTTTATACACTGAACAGCCCGGGGATTTGAGGCTGCCACAAATGTATATTTTTTGGAACAGAATTTTACAATTATGATACCTATGTATATAAAAAAATTACAGACTTACATAGTGCACAAAATGTCCTGCATTAAGGCCACAAAGTAAAGTTTGGTAAAGTTGCTCTCTAACACCTTTGAGATACTAATCACATCCTTTTTATCCAATTTTAACCCCTTATCACCCGAGTGCAGTGCGACCCCGCATGTTCGGTGGAAGGTAACTCAATCCAAAATGGCGCGTAACTGCGTTGGACAATGATTAGATTTAACGCTGAAACGTGCAGTGATGGAGCTATTTTTGACTATTTTGGGGATAAAATTAATTAATTTTGTATTGCAGACAGGCGCAGACTGATGCAATAAAATACGAGTAATTTTTTTGATAGAATACGGCAAATAGATGTAATTTTATGTTCTGCTGTATTTGGTTAAAACGATACATCTGAACAATATCAGTAAGAAAGACAGCATTTTTTAATTATATAAAAAAATCACCTCTATTATTTAGAGGCTAGATATTATTATTATTCCCATTGCTTACAAATAAAATATATCACTTCAGTTAACTTACTTGACGTCATACACTGTTGAATAGTAAAACTCAAAAGTTTTACTATTCGAACCTCTTCTTTTAGCCAAGGATATTTGTTAAGTTAATTAGTATTCTTATTCTCCCAGCTTATTTTCTTCCACTATAATCAAGGCAGATATTTTTTGTCACCATCTGTAGCAGTGCTGGCATGGGCATATTTTGGCTCGGTGCCAGGCTGAAGTGCTTCGGATCTTAGTGGTCTCAACTGACACAATGGTTGCTTAATGATTTTAGAAAACACTTTAGGGAGAATAATGGGCTGTTTGAGGTCAAGATTTTGATGTTTGTAAGCATTTTTGGTTAGTTTTTTGTGTTGGCAAACTTTTGAACAATAATTCTAAGGTTCGTGTATATTGCTTTAAAACTGCATTGTATGTTTTGTTCTAAACTGTCTAATGTCTCTAACAATTTAGTTATTTGTTCTTCTTTAAAAAAACCTGCATATTTATCTAATTTTAAAATTATTTATTTTATTTCTCAGACAATGGCTTAGTTAGGAACATTTACAGTTTGGGTCCAAGAAAAGAGGTATTTTTGCAGTTTTGCTTTGTAAAACGACATTTAAGTACTGACCCACTTTCTTACAACCCTTGCTAAATTATTTATTTAATAAATGATTTTTCAGCTCCATACAATAAAACGCATAAAAGTGACCATTCCATAGCTCCATCAATCAAACCGCATTATTCACCAATCTTTTTATCCCATGCCAAAAAAAATTGAGTGACCGTCCCCTCGCACACGGTACGAGCAAATAAAGCAAAGCGTGCGTACCTAACTCACCATCATGCATCGGGTCTATGGTGTGTATCATGAGCTGCAGCAGGCCATGACGGAACTTGGCAGCTGGAGGTGCCTTGCTGGGGCCAGGAGTCGCGGCTGCAGCGGTGTTGGTGCCCACGGACGTCTCGCTCGATGTGGTCGCGTTGCCGTGCTGCGGAAGAGAGATAGGTATGTTTTAGTGAATTGTTTTTAATTCTGTGTCGGGGTTTTGGAAAAGCTGATATAGTTTCGTGTGTCAGTTTTTTGCTTAAGTGTCTTAAGAAGAATTGTACTAAGAAGTCGGTTTTTACGATTAAGTATGATATTTCCTATGCATAATAAGTGCTACCATCTCAATGTATAACTTTTATATGATATTTCCTATTTATAGTAAGTGTATCTCAAAGTTACATACTTTATATTAGGTCAAAATAATGGTAAAGAACCAAACCGAAACGATCATGAAACGGTCCGAAATCCATCGGCGTTTCGGTCCATAGAATGGTCCGAAACGCGTAAACAACTTACGCGATTTACACGTGAGTGAAAACCGTTTAGTTAATATATTGAATGGTAAAGAGTTTATGAAAAACGCAAGCATATTTCCAGAATTCTATTTATCATTAGAGTTGGCATCTAAATTGATTAAAAAGTTAACTTTTTCGACAATAAAGATGTCATTTACAAATAAAACAGAATAGATCGTTAGACTAACACGTTTTTTTACGACAGACTAACTCTTATTCCGCAATAAAATTCATCAGATGTTAAACAACCTATCCACTATTCTCAAACAAGCCTCATCTCAACCTAATTTCGTTAGAAGCTCCGCCGAGACGTCAAATTTATTATTCTCCCGAGAAGATGCATTATTGCGCACTCACTTACCAAAATTACGAGTGCAGTGAATAAACTAGGGGAACAGCTTGCAATTCTACTGCCATATTACGTATTATAGTATATTATGCAACTAGTGAATAAAGGACGGATTTAAAGCGAGGGCTGTAGATGAGTCACGAGCAAGTGAAGGATTCTAATGATTGAACTGTTAGAATCCTGAACGACGCGAGTGATTCATGGCCCTCGATATAAATTCGTACTTTATGCAGGAGTTGCATACTATACTTTATACCATGACTACGAGAAAAGACATAATTTAATGAAAATAAATGAAATAAGAATTGTTACATTAATTGAAATGGACATTAAAATTAGAGCAATGACTGAAATTAAGCGTAATTTTCTTATTATTATCATTTGGGTGGTCAACTTGTGAAACAATATTTATTAATCTAATGCCAAACTCCTTGTCGCAAATATCGACCAATCAAATCTCGAGAATTTATTTGCACCAAAGAGTTTTGAATTTCGAATCTTATAAATTAACTTAATAGAGACCGGATATATTTTTGTGTTCCAAATTCAAACACCAAAATAGTGAATAAAAACAAAACAGTGAATAAAAGACCTTTTTATTCACTGTTTTGCGTGAATAAAAAAAGCTTTTCAGAGTAGGTATGGTATAAAATATGTTCACGATTGAAATATACAAAACGTTATTTAACTCAGCTTTTTATCACCTATTTTGAATGAAAATTACTCACGATGTAATTCTTCTTCTTCTTATCGAATTAGAGTGGCCAACTCTGGTGTCGGGAGTTCATCAAGCCGCCCTAAGGGCCTCTGACATGGCTTCACGACTGCCGTACTAGACAAACAGCCGGGACCTACAATTAAACGTATCATCCGACCCACGGAAGCGTCCAAAATGGAATGCCACTATTCGGTCACCCATCCGCGTACTGACTGCGTCGACCTTTTTATTGCCTCCGCTAGCTGAGCTACGGGCGCTTCTCACTATGTAATGGCTAGATATCAAGATAATATAATTAAGAAATTAAATTTTAATTCGGGGCATGAGTAATAACCAAAATGCCATCCTAATTGTAAATTCCGTCCAATTTAAGTCTTTGCATACTTCTTCTTTTTTGACGTCGTTCGGAAAAACCAAAGAAAATGTTTTCACAATGTTGCTGCATCTTTTGCACTGCAAATACATATATTTCAAGGAGAAGCACATGTGTCGAATGTAATATACAAGTCACAGATGGGTCGTTTGTCACACGAAATGTGTTGACATAAATCATTTTTCTTTAAAATGTGACTGTAAATGATATAAAAGTACCCGCTCTATACCCAGTTTTATACTGACAAGACAGTAGGATGAGCTTCCTCCTCCTTGAGTTAAATTTCCTTATTACGTAATTACTGAGGGCTATCGTCGGATGAGTTTCCTCTTCTTGCAGTCACATATTCTAATTACTGAGGGTTATTGTAGCATTAATTTGTGGTTCTGGCAGTAGGTATTAATTTGTTAAGAGAGTAACCAGTTCTAGTGTCAAAAATCTCAAACCATCCGAAGAAACTCTGATATCTAATTGTCAGTATGACGTGATTGTTAATTCATCCCAAAAACACATCTAAGATCTTTTCGTCCGTACAACAGTTGTTACTCCACCATTCCTAAAAGTATGAGTGATGACCTCACTTGGTCGGCCATTACTACGATAGTAGCTATTATGTGCCCTGAGGAATGAACGTGTAACTAAGAGGGGACTTGGGATTTCGGGGTTTATTGTACTGATGTTTCATGAATATATTATAAGATATTTTTTTTTTAAACTAAGGGAGCCTTATTTCAGAACGTGCTTTAACTATTAGTCCAGAGCTTTGAGAATATGCAGTCCGTTTTTGCTGTTCGAAATTTGTCTGTCTACTGTCATAATAATTAAACTGTCAAAATGTAACCAATGATAAATCAACGACCGAATTTGAAGTTGACATTTGTATGTGAAGTTTGAACAACAAGAACCGACTTTTTATTTTTAAAGTCCTGGACTAATATTTAATTTCACGTTTTGTAATAAGACCATGACAGTTATAGCTCCCTAGTACTGGTACTGACCACAATTATTATCATAGCTTACAAAATTGTTTCAGATACCTAATATTATTCATATTATTCACCTTTATGCATTTCTCTCCATCCATCGGTTGCCTGGAAGAGATCGCTTTTAGCGATAAGGCCGCCACTTGTGGCACTAGTTTAAGTTATGTTTAATTTCTTTGTATTTTATTTTTATAATTTAATATAATATTCTATCTATCTATCTATCTAATATACTCTACTCCATTCGCATATTATGTCAGAGACCCTTCGGGTGGCTTCATTAACTCTCGACACCAGAGTTGGCCACTCTCATTTGTTAAGATGTAGATTTAAGTAAACTATGTACTTACTAAGAAATGAAACAATAAACAAACAATCATATTACCCATCGGTCTAATACAGACGTCATAATTATTACCAGACAAGAGATTTGACAAAAAAACCTTTTTATTGCATTTTTCATGGGATTTTTAGCGGTAGCTAAAATCATTTTAAATCGAGATCACATAAACTGCGATCTCTGAGGCCGAGACATCATCAAAAGTTGATTTAAAAAGTAATAAATAAGACGAGAGCTTTTATCTGTATTCAGATTTGAAGGATCATTCAGGATTTATTTTTATATGTTACGAACGCAGATTTTTTTTTCAATACAGTACTTATTTATTTTTAATAACAAGCGGTTATTTTTTTTTAATTTATCGTAATGATCTAATTCATTAAAATTAATTATTCAATTACCTATTTTCTTTTACAGATTGCATAAGATCAGCCGAATTCAAAATCAATAAATACCGTTTTTACCCTCTTCAGCTTTATTATATGTATGTTTAGGTAGATAGATAGTAATTACTTCCATAACTAACAATTTTTTACCAACCAACCTAATGGAACCTTAACAAATTATTGCTTGAAAGTTCATACATTTTTTAGGACTAAGGTGTAAAGGTAGGACACTAAGGGCAGTTAAGGGCAGGTACTTGTAGCTATTTTTGGTCTGTCCGTGAGTGCGGTGCGCAGCTCCTTACAATACCTACTGGACGGCCTGAAGGGCCTGATTCATTTTGACCTCAATATTTTGAAGGATGAGTAACAAGTGACTGAGGTATTTTGTATTTCTCTACTTTGAGTATACGTACATACCTATAAAAGAAATTTATTGAGACACGAACACATAAATAATAAGAAGACACATAATACACTTAACATATATTAAACTATTGTCCAAGTAATTTAAATTACATTGCTTTGAATAGAGAAAGCATTCATCGACTGCCTTTGAAATCTCAAATAACGACCTCATATTCTTTAAGTCGAATAAAATGACACATTTTAACTTTTCTCGACAAACTCCTTTTCGAAAAACAAAATAAGAATAACCATTTCACTCCTATTCACTAACAATAACTTAATAATTAACCTATAAAAGCCTATATCTACCCTCAAATACCTATAATCTCTAGAACAACAGAACAGGCTCAGCAGAGTATCGATCTGACCATCAGCCAACGTAAACTGTTATGTTGGCACTCAAACCGGAAGCCCGTTTCCATTGAGATTTGCAAAGAATCAAACCAATTGAATGCACAGGTTGCGTCCAAACGCCCCATATGTCCAAGGCCCTGGGGCTACTGACACAACTTTCATTTAGTACCTACTGCTAAAATATAGGTATAAACAGAGATAAAGAAGTATAAGAGATACGGGCTGTCTACGAAAATAAAAATGTTTTTACGTTTACTGTTAGTATTTTGTTTAACTGTCTAGCCATGTATTAAAAATCTACGATGATAAAATTGTTGTCAAAACTTCTAGCAAAAGTCACAGACAGACTCTTTCACATAATGTTAAATATCTTCGTATTAATAGCTAAGAATTTGAAATCACAATATTAACATCAGAAAATAAGCAATATTAGTTACTTTCTCTGTGTTTCCTTTTTATTTTTAATTGCCAACTCAAGGCTTCTTTGACATTTAAAAGAAACATAACAAAAAGAGAACAATACCTATTCCATGCTATTCATACCATGGTATCTCCCTGGCTATTTGCCAGCTAACCTATATGCATAGTTCTACATAGTGGCGTCGCCCGACATTCGGAACCAATTGCACATCGAAACAATATCAAACTGTGAACATATTGGTATACGTGCCAGTGATTTTTGAGATACGAATTATTTCATGTAACAATGTTTTTTTAACGTTATTTTAGTTTTTTTATTGTATTTTTTGGTTTATCGTAATGGATTTATTTTATAGTATTTCTTTCAATTTTAATAAGAGAAAAAAGATAGTTGGAGGGAAGTTTCTAAGTAGAAACACAATACGTTATTTTACAGACTAAATAAAATAGGTTCTTAAAAATATTAGCACAAGAATTGCAGTATAAAAACTTTGTTTTGTTTCCTTTGCTTTAAAATAATTTACCTTGAAAATAGATTCAGGAAGGAAGTCGTACAAATCATACATATTACGAACAAGTTTTCTAAAAGTCATAAGTAAGCAGGAAATATACTGTTCATGGTTCAAAATATACCTTAAAAACTTGTAATTTCCTTGAATATCTGTAAATAAATTGTTATATTAGTCGCTACTGCTATGTTTTTTCTAAGATTTTCTACTTTTTTTTCTAAGAGTAAGTACGTAGCTCGCCCGCCTTTATTTTTATAAAAGAGGAAAAAAAGCTACAACATTCTATTTTTTTTTTTATTATATAATGTATGATTGAGGATCACTAATTAGGTCCAAATGCAATGATTGATTAATTATGTTATACGACACTACTCTTAATGATTAAATTAATCATAATTGAGGGTTTTATTATTAAATCATGCTCTAAACTTAAGTATATTATGGTGGCTTTGCTACGTTATATGGTTGTACTATAATATTAATTATGCAACTATAAATATTATTTTTTTCTCTATTCTAAACTACTCATTTTATTACTCACGATACAAATGAGATGCATGGAGTACAAAAAATTATGCATAATTTGGAGATATTTTATTCACAAAACTCATAAGATATTATTTAAAGCTAAATATATTATTTTTCGCACGGCTCAGTTGAAATACGAAAACTTGTTAGAAGAATAAACTCATAAACATTTCCTAAAATAGATAATAAAAAAAAACCAAGGAGAAAAATGTATACGAACAAAAACAAAAATTAAATTGAGATTTTTTTTAAACTAATGTAACTCTATCAAAATGCTGTTTATTACGTTTTAAACACTTATCTCACTTAATTCAACAGTCTTTTATTTAAAACGTATTTTGTCAAAACTGTTCATCTTGCAGAACATAAAACACTATCTTAAAAAGCGCTCCATCCGTAAAGTTGTAGCTTCCAAAGCTCTACCCTGGGGAGAGTCCCGCAAATCCAACCCTTAATTAAGTTGCCAACAGGATTATATCTGAGGAGCTTTCAGTCAGGGTTTGATTATAGTGGTTGAGGTATTTGCATGATCCCTCTTTGATTTGAATAATCTACATTTCAGTTGTTTGGTTTATTTGATAGTAAATAGCTTTAGTTTTATCGTTGAAACAATTAATTCTTTTTCCCTTGAAAGTTTAAAAAATACTGAAAAAAATATTTTCAGGTCATATATATATATATATATTTGGCTGGCCTGTTAGCTTAGTTGGTAGTGGCTCTGCCTTCTAATCTAGGGGTTGCGGGTTCGATTCCCGCCTGACACAAGTATTTATGCATTTTAAAAATGTATAATTTCTTGTGTTGAGTCTGGTTGTTTGTATGTATAATAAGTATGTATTTACAAAAGAAAAGTACATAAGTATTATATCCGTTATCTAGTACCCACGACACAAGCGTATGCTTAGTGTGGGGCTAGATGGCGCTGTGTGCAATGTCCCGGAATATTTATTTATTTATTTATTTATATCACACACCGCAATCTAGCCCCATAATAAGCTTACAATACTGTTGTTAAATCTATTTTTACTTCGGACCATAAAAATGAAAGTTACAAATTTGACGGGTCTGTTTTTTTTTACTGTTTATCTGTGTGTCACTGGCAACGTCATTTATAAACAGAAAAGATTGTAAAAAGTATTTTGTGCAAAATTGCGGTAACGCTGCAGAAGCCATATAAAAAAGTGGAAGTGGAAGTATTTTATTATAAAAATACATGACAACATAACAAAAGACGCGCCCGTCTGTAATAAACTGACTTCGCAACAAAATATATCGTGTTTGACTGCAGATTAATTATAATTTTATTCCAAACATTTTTCCTCCGAAGCTTTCTTGACGCGTGAAAACTTTCACTCACACATTTCAAGATATAAGCCTTCTATAGAGCCTTTCAAGTTGGGCTCATTCACGCCTTCTTTACGGTACGCTACGCGGTGTAGCCTGCAGCTACGTCGTAGACGTTTGCTACGAAAATTCCGTAGACGTATTACAAATATTTTTTGCTTTAGAAAATGTCAACTTTTAATTTTACATGTGTATATAATAGTCGCAGATATAAAATAGTAATAATATATGATAGTAGTATGAAAAAAGGGGTTATACCAAAGTCCTAGTATTTTTTCTAAGCAAATTAAGTTACTGATAGACGTATCCATAACAAAGCTCTGGTATAAAGTGGGTAAGTGCTATTCAAGATTTTGAATAGCCTTTTAATTGTGTACATACATACTCATACATAAGTTTTTTTCCAAACAGTTTTATAATAAACCGCCACAAGGCCTGGCTCTCTAGCTCTCGCAAGCAAATGAAATTTAAGTCAAATTTTTCGTCGCCTGTTCATAGACTAGTCACATGAATAGTAGGTAACTTAACTTTATCAATCACGTACAAATATCGCTCAGTTTGAAAACATGTTTGATATAATTAATAACAGTTTCAAACTCAATTAAATAAGCCATGAAACAACCAAAACTCAAACAAATAAGTTAATAGTCGTGCTGCCAAAATATGTGTCGCAAATATTTCACATCGTTACCTAAACACTTAATTTGCTGAATTTTTAACAAACACATAAAACTTTCCAATTCACGACAGAGACATTCTGCACGTCGTGCGAATTTGAACATTATATAATAAAAGTTAGAGTCCATTTTCCTTTTTTCCGAACGCCCGTGCGACCTAATTCGGAAAGTTCGCCTGTCACCAAATTCTCATTTCGATTGTAGGCCAAGACATTGTTGAAGGAATTTGGTGCTTCCGTTGTGGGTGGTAAGGTCGAGTTTTGTGTTGGTTCGTTAGTTACGTCATTCTGGGTCCTTCTGTGTGGAATCCGGGCGTTATCGCTGGAAGTGCGCTGCTTGATACATTCTGAGCACCACCTACTCGCCAGGTGGAGGTTTTACAAGAGTCACCTGAGTCTCCAAAATGTAATTGGAGTTCGAATTTCAATTGTGACTGTCATGAATATCTTTTTTTTTTGTTTGTTTTTGTCATAAAGATGTACTTTGCCCAATCTAAATATATAAAACTAAAAGGTACCTGACTGGCATAATATAAATTATTAGTCATGCATTTTATTAAGGGCTTTTATTATAATATTAAAGAACTAGAATATTCAAAATAAATAAATTGACTTTTGCTAAGATGGGCTATATCTATTCTTCATCGAATTGCAACAAAATATTAGTGGAATTTGCATACATGGAGTTAAGCATGGTAACAAACCCCAAAAGTAAGATACATTTTTTGAATATTCTCAGGTATTTATGTTTTTTAAACTTGATAGGCTCACGCTTGACTACAACACGTTTGATGTTAAGAAACGTTTTTATGTTATGTACATATATAAAATACGTACGCAGTCAAGTTGCAAGCTAAATGATCTAAGTAAACAGCAAGGCATGTGAGCTATAATTCAGGCAATATATCCCGCGCCGGGGTAAATCCTTAAACCTGGCAACACTCGATGCCATGCGGGAACTTATCTCCATTGCTTTGAGGTGACATTACACTACACTAATTTTTTTTTATATTTGTATTTACTTCCCTCTGGTAGCCGTGATACATTGTTTTTTGTAAGGAATGGGTTTGCACTTGGTCATAATTCGCCTGACGGTAAGTAATTAGTACTTTTATCTAGGGCCTAGTTCTCAAATTTTATACCAATCGGTCCAGTATTTTTAGACAAATATACACACTCACACACATTCACAAACGTTTATCTAAAATAAAATAAAAAAAAAATAAAATAAAATTTGTTTATTTTGCTTTAATTAGGGTTTAACAGATCTCTACCAAATTTAGTGTGGGCAGAGTATAGTCGCAATAATTAAGACAGTGAAATGTTGGCATATAATGTAGTTTCCATCTAGCATTTTTAATTAATTCATTAATGCTTTATATTATGCAATATTATACGAATTTGTGGTACGAAACAATAAATATGTTACTTATGTTGATCAGTAGGTATACAATATACAGATAGAATAAATAAATTTAAAAAAGGAGAAGGATGAATGGTAAATAATTTACAAATTGAAAACAATAATTTTCAAAATGTAACGCAATATACTTTTCCATAATATTTTTTTCTGAACCCAGTTGAAAACATTTTTATCTTTTTTACTTATTTTCTAATTTATACTGCAGTCTTAGTGCACAGACACCCTTATTATTGACGATCCCTTTTGAATTTATAGCTTGCCATCGGTTTTATCCACGTTTTATCCCTTTGGAAATTTCCAAGCTTACTTTTTGTATCTTCAAGATGGAAGTATACTTACGGTACCCCATTTTGGTACGTCTATTCATTCATTTTGTAGGATTAAAGTGAAGGACACACACTTTTCAGCAGTAAAGATAAACAAGTAATTAGATATGTAAATTATATGAGAACCATATTTTAGTTTTTTTTTACTCCTCCACACATATTAACTACGTCCAAAGTTGGACGATCCCTTAAATATTATTAACATAAATTTAACGTCGCATGTACATAAATATTATTTTTTGACATTATGAAAATTACTTGACAATAATTATAATCTTAAAACTAAATCTGACAAACATATTGTAATTTTAAACAGTAAATTAATAACATTATAAATTTGTAATTTGATTATTGAATGAAGGGAAATAAAGGCTATTTTTATTTTATTTTATGTTGTAGGGGAACTTTTTTAGGTTTCTTTCTATCTTGTACCTAATAATTCAATGTAATGTAATAATTTGTTTTATTATAAGTTTTTATACTTTTACCCAATTTCATTTTCCATTTATTCATATCCATATCCATGTTTTTGTTTACAACTTTAGGATTTAGTCGAGTTAGTTTTGTAATTTTCCATTTAGATGTTTCCGTGGGAAAAATGTTGGTTCTGGCTCTTATAAAACAGCAGTGGAACGTCAGACGCCTTTAGGGTGGCTTGAATACTCTAAACACCAGAGTGTGTTACCCTCACACATTGTAGAATATTAAAAAAGAAGAAATATTTTAATAATATGTGAATACTATGATATTATGTAATTACATTCATTGCGATAGTGTCGTACTCGCATACTGAGAGTTACGAATTGTAATTATGGATTCAAAAGACTACTGAATAATAGGGAATATGCACAATTATTTTTTCATTACTTCAACGAAAGTGTTTTGATAGACAATCAGCACAGTGAAATTATTTTTCAATTAGCTTTAACAATAACAAAGTTGTACACGTTTACGATTAGACAGAGAGAACCGACATGTCATGTGACGTCACATGACACTGACGCCATGTATAAAATACATTGAAAATTCTGTTTTGAAAGAAAGAGATGGAATGAAATCTTGAATTGGTCAAAACTTCTTTATTTTTCATTGGATATTAATGAGGTTTGCACAGCTCGTTTAGTATTTTGGTTTTATTTTTTTATAGTTTACTAGTGGGTGCTCGCGGCTTCGCTCGCATTAAGAAGTAAAACTCGCATCCCCTATTTCACCCCTTTAAAAGTGGCATTTCCAAAAATCCTTTTTTAGCGGATGCCTACGTCATAACATCTACCTTCATTCCAAATTTCAGCCCAATCCGTCCAATGGTTTGGGCTGTGCGTTGATAGATCACTATATCAGTCAGTCAGTCACCTTTGAGTTTTATTACTTATATAGATTTACAAAAATCAAATCTCAGTTCCATGCATATACCCTATTAATACAAATACAAAATACAAATCATTTATTCATAACTCCATAGTTGCAAGTAGATGTACATGTGTTGTTTACAATAGTAAACATAATCAAAATAAAAATGTATTTTATAAGAATATAAATTATCATTACCTAAGTATTTGATGAACCTTGGTTGTTTTGCCTTGTTATTATCTTCACCGCGGAAATGTTCCAATTTCTATTCAAAGCCGTCTCATTTCAATACTAGGACAGGGTTAAAGTTATCTACTCTCCCCAGGCATACCATTAGCATATTTTGAATAAAATTTATATATTTAAAAGAGTTTTAAACTGGTGAGGTTAAAAAGCGTCAGGAATTAATTGTTTCGTCAGCTAAGTTGAATTAACAGCTAAAATTTATTTAATATTCACAGTTTTTGCTTACCATCACGCAAACTTTATTCAAGTAACTACAAACATATTTAAGCTAAAAAATATTTATTATGAATAAACAGTTTGGTTCGTTGGTAAATTAATGGTAAGCAGTTGATACTGCTAATATAATATGCCATTATTCGAAGTGGCAAACGATATATAACGATTTTAAAAACAAAGTTAGACTTTAATTAATACAATTAGAGATATTCTGAGATAAAAATCAGGTCCATTATTTAATTTCCAATCTTATTACATTGTAGTGTACATACATAATTTACATGACAATATAAGCAAACAGAAGTATTACACCTACCTATGTGCTGCTATATTTTTGGTAAGCAGGAATACATATTTTTGCTGACCCATTTAATGTGTGTTAAAATTAATAAAGTAAAAACCGTCACACGAGCTCGAATAGAAAAAAGCGAGCAGAGTCGAAAAAAGCTGTTTTTCTCGACGATTAGGGTAATTCTCACTGAAATTAGGTTATAAATCCGAGCGTACACCGCACAAAGGAATACATTAAATAAATTAGCACACACGGGCCGGTTATTAATCACTACCGCCGCGGAATGGAGGTAAAAATACGGGGAGAAGTTAACAGGAAATATGTTTAGGGAGACTGTATAAATAAACATTTCAAAGTAAAGAAAACTTGTAAACGCCCATATTGAAACACAGCATGCATGTTTTACAAGTAGTTGTAGTCAAGCGTAAGCTTATATCATGAGAAAAAAAAGTGCTTCTTATCAATTTTGTTATTTTTAAGTTAAATTCCTGATAAAATGTCTTTAAATTGCAGCATGTATTTAAGAAGCTCAGATATACCAACAGATTTACTATTTTATGTGAATTTACGCCTTGTATTATGAAAAGTCTGCTTCAATATTTCGTCAGTAAATTTCTAAACGCTCTGTTAAATTTTCTCCTCGTCTTAGTACTTTGCGTAACTGTTGGTAGAGCGTGTGAAATCACCTTTATAGCACATTCGTAGCCGCCTTTGATGTTTGGAAACTTAATAGTTTTGTAGTGCTGTTTGAGGGTATTTTATTACTTCAAACGTTTGCGAGTTTTATTTTTATTTAGTTTTGATTTTTTAGGGTAGTTATTGTTTTGGGAACTATTATGTTTATGTGCACTGTACATACCATTGCATTATTGTTATTTAGATCGATGCAGATGGCACATACAAAGGGAGGCCTGCGGGAGGTCTCATCAGCGAGATTCAAAGGGATAATGATGATGATGATTATTGCACTGTATGTGAAACATTATTCATTGTAGCAAATCAAACGAAATGATACATATTAAAATTAAATTTAAAGAAATTTAATTAATTTGCTACTTAAGTGTCTTGATAATTAATTTATTAATCAATGTAATAAGTTGTTACCGTTTTAATTAAGTAAATAAATAAATGTTTTTTTTTATTTTATTTTTTAAAATACTTCTATATACCTTAAATCTAAAACACTGCATACACAACTGCAGGAAAAAGCAAAAAGCCACCACGCTTTAAGTTTAAACTCAATTATTCTGAACACGTAGTGCGGTCGAGTGGTACAGTCTCCTTGGGGTATAGAATAGCTCTGCTGGTGTATAGTACAAAGTAGCTATTGGGGTAAAAAGTAGCTAAAATGTACCCTAATGGGTACAGTATAGCTGAATATGTAGATGGGAGTTGATCTGGTCGACTACGCTAAAGATGTGAGCTAATTAGATGCTGTGTCTTTTTTTGTTGCAGTTTTCATATCATAATTACTTATTATTTCACTATAGTGATACATATTAAGATATACCTTTCTTAAGACAGAAAAAAAACAAATCTGAAATGAAATGTTTTTTTATTGCTAAAAATAGCTAGCTAAATGGTGTATCGTTTACCAATGCAAAGTTGTTCGGGACCTTCAATATGTAAAATAGACAAATTATAATCATGACAGAGGCACTGTATAAATTATTCCAGTATCCCATACTTTCAGTAATATAAAGTACCAAAAGTAAAGCTTCCGGAACCCACAATCTCAAGTGTGAACCCTTTCCATCTAATCCCTGAACCCAGAGGACTAATCCACAACGTTTTGAATCTTTGAAATCCTCTCGCAATTTAACAAGCGATTCTGTGTGTAATGAAAATACCATTTATCCGGGTACAAAGACAAATTATATATAGACGCATAACAACTGCTCCAATCATTATATCCCATTGAGAAAAAATGGTCCGTCTTTTGGGTACAAATACACAAATAGGGAACTGTAATTTTTATATTACAGTAAAAAAATTGACAATCTGCCTGTGATTGCCAAAAATCTGACAGAAAATAGGTAATTTGGAACATACATTTTCTAAACATGAAGATTATTCATTCTTTCAAGTACAAATACAAATACAAATTATTTATTGATAATACCACAAATTACAAGTCATATCTATTCTTACAATGGCGTGAGATGTGAGATGTCAGATTCCAGCTTTTTAACTTTTAAAATTCTATTATTCTTCTTATTGGGGACTTACCAGCCGATCTGTGTATAAAAGTATCGCGTGATATTTGTATCTGTCTTATCCCGTAGACGTGGTAATGGTATTTCTATGAATACATGCGTCGTATTAAACAACAAAGAGATGTCTACTTATTATTATATCGTTGTTCTTTCAGGACCAGTTTATGAGCGGAGAGGAGGGGCTTTCTTGTTAATTTATATCAAAACAACAATAAAAACTTGGGCGGGATGAATATCTTGCTGTTATGAATACTTGCCGGAGTTTTTGTGAGATTGCAGATTAGATAGATATTTGCACTCTCTTGAGAATTGTGATTGTTTGAAAGCATCTTTTTATAAGCAAGAGAGGATCACCTAATGTTATGTAACGTAGGTATCTTTGATAAATTTACCCATGTATATTACGATTTGTTTTTAGCGTAAGTTTATAACTAGATATCAAATTATATATATTACATTTGCATGGAAGAATCTGGTAAAAACAATATAATTCTTTTAAGATTGGTAAATTTTATTTTACCTTGTAAAACGAGTATTATTACGTCACAATCTAAATTAAACTTGCCAATCAAAGACACAGGCCGTCTGATTGGTAGCCTCGTTTTCATACAATATATTTTTCAACACATCATAATACCTCTACAGAGCTAACAGCTAAAGGGATAATCCTCAAACGCAGTCTAAACAAAAAGGCAGTCCAGCAAAACTCAGCGAGCAAGTTTACAAAGAGCCGCCGACACAGAAAGGCGAGCGACAAATGTATCGAACCTCACAGCGGCCATTAGCTGAGCACGCCTCAAGCCTGCCCGGGATATCCTGCAGTTTGTCACGGAGAAAAACCTACCGAACCACTCAGCCCAATATCAACCTAAGCCACACAGGACTAAAGCGCAAAATCCCTTGTTCAAAACCAAAGCTCTACCCTCAAAGAGTAACCAGATCAGCGAAATCGGACTTTATAACGTTAAGCGTAGAGCCCAAATTGCTTTGCTAAAGAGCTCAGCTAGTTTGTTAGGTTTCTTTTGCTCTCGTATTATGGTCTAGATGGATTGTATCAATAGAATTAATGATAACGTTATGTATTCATTTGTGAATTAATGTTTTGTTTAATAATGTTTCGTCTTTGCTCTGGAAATTTTGAGTAGGTTTATTTATAAGGGGATGATGCTTATCTGTCTGTCTGGTAATGTTTGTACAAAACGTTGTATGTATTTGAAATTTTGTTGGGTTAAGGTTAGGGTGCAAATGTGTCTAATAAGATTTTTTTGAAGATTTTTGTTTATTACAGGTAAAAATTGTGCCTGCGTACAGATTTATTTTGTAACATTCAAGATAGTTCAGTGCTTATCACTACGAATCCTGAAGGTTATATTTAGGACTGTTTGTGCTAGAGACAAGCAAACAAGTTTGAAGAACACCATTCAGTAGTTAGAAAACATTACTGATTCACAAGACATCTGTTATTTATGCCGGACTTATTTAATTTGTAGTGTTTTTATTACTATTGATTCCACGCATATTGTTTTTAACGACGTATTGTTTTAATGTGTATCCGTTGCATTATTTTGATATCGTGATTAAATAATTACAATCAAGACGCTAATTTTAATTTCTATGTTTTTTGTATTGTAAAATATGAGGAATTTTAATAAAGTATTTATCTATCTAATTAACTTTCTCACATTGTTATGTATGGCTGAATATAATTGGTTTATTAAAAATGAAAGTATGATAAAACAGTGAGTTTATCAGACCACGTTGCTTACATTAGACCACCGGCCAATAATTTGGATTCTGTTATTGAAAGGCAACGTTACCGCGTAATTAATCGTTCCGGCAAGTCATCCGTAGCCATTATTGTTGAGTCGCGTGTTTCGACCTCGTAAATCAAGCTTCGATATTGTTCTGTTTGCAAGTATTTTGCGGAAATCTACGCTAAGGGTAGTAAACGAGCGGTTTGTTTTAAGCTCTAGCACAAAAAAACTTGAGGTGTTTCTACCTGAGTGATGATTGAGTTGTTTTTAACCTCTTGTAAATGGCCAGGAATGTTATAATTATGTTATGGACTATTAAAGTTTATGGAATCTGTACAAATACGAAGGAAAATTTTAGCTTATTTAACGGGCAGTTGTAAGTTTTATAAAGTTTTCGTCAAATAACACATAAAATAGGGAAATAAATAAAAATTCAAACCAAAAAATAAACTCGAAAACGCTACTACAGAGATGAGTTTTGATCTATTAGGGACCGAGTAGAGCTTTTTTTTAAAACCATGGTTAAAAACTACCTAAAACTACCTAAAAAAAAACTTACGCTACCCTGGCTAGAGGAATACCTGCTATTGTGTATAAGGGGCTGAGTTATAGGGCGGAGGCATCTGCGGCCTTCAAAGGACACAACACTCAAAGTGAGAATGGACGGGAAGACGAATCAAATAGGAAATAGTTAGGGAAAAGAGTTAGAATAAAATAAAATACATTTACGTTTAAAATATGTTTCTTAGATCTCTAAGATAAAGAAAAGTAAACCACAAAGTTCGTGTCATATAAAATAGGATATGATTTATGGTAAGGTATTAATAATTTTATAATCATTTCGAAAGCTTTTAAAATACACAAAGTTATTATAATACATAGTTTGTATGTATTATAGATACATACATGGCCAAAAATTTAATATTAGACATGCAATTAATTTAGCTGGCTTGTTGGTAAGAGAACACGGGTTTTTTCTTCTTTTACATTGAAATACAGAACCACCCTTAGCCTCTTTTTAGTAATAAGTATACTTACCTATATATCCCTCTTGGTGTCCGTATTCCCTCGCAGACAAAAAATGACAATCCAAATTGCGTCAAAATAAAACAAAAAATAGACATAAAAGCCTGCCATATTCCCCCTCTGCATTCGAAGTATGCATTGATCTTTCCCCGTTTTTCAGTCGAATGAATATCGAGCTTAACTAAATAAAAACAGTAAAATTCACTGTTTTACTCTTATTTTACTAGATGTAACGTAAATTGTAAAATACTCGGAGTTTACGAGGGCGATTTAAATCGAGTAAAAACGTATTGGAATTTTATTGTTTGCCTGCAGTTTTTTAAACAACTGATAGAGGAAAATGTTTTAAAAATTGACTACAACTTTATGAGATTCACCGATGCAGTGCTTAAAAATCTACTTGTTTTTCATCATCATGTTATATCATATCATTTAAAGATATTATTTTTGAACTTATCTCGTGCAAAAAAACGTTGTTTTGCCATTTATAAATTAACAACTGATCAGTAACTTATTTTTTACTGTTTTATATTTCTTATTTAATTTTGCTACGCGTTTTCAAACTTTTTTAATACATACACAAGTTTTATCAAGCAAGTCTTCTAAAGTTACTTAAGTGTCACCGCTCCTTGTATAACAAAAAAACTAAGTTAAGTTTAAGTTAGCCAACAAGATGTGGACTTTGTTGTGTTTTTCCTGTACGTTGCACTTTTAATGTCATTTGAATTGGTTGGCCGAATCCTTTGCATGTTTTTTATAAACATATTTGATTTGAATTAAGTACATGTTTTTTTTTTTAATTTCAAATCCACGTTTCCCAGTCCCGTACTCATGAGACAACAGTTTTTTTTGGTTTTCGTGATTAAATATTGTGATTTTTGTATAAATCATATTTTTAAAACTACAATACTGCAAAATCTATAAACCTTGTTGTCAGGAGATAATCAAAGCACATTTCTAAAATATTTATTTGAAAAAGCACAAATACTTAATTTATTTTTTTTACGTGGTATAGGTTTACGTTACATTACGTTAACTACAGCCTGCCTGATGTTAAGCATTGCTACAGCCTAGGATGTAACACGCTTACCTAGAAGATATCAATTACTTACATTACACACGTATGTATGTTTTATTACTTTTTTATGGACTTGTTTGTTGGTTTTGTTATCCACCCACCTAATCATAAAATACCTTACTCTCTTCTCTACTTAACCCTAATTCCTTCTCTCACATTCATGGTAGATACCTTACAACAAGCAATCAGAGTATCCGAGGTAAGTCTTACTAGATCACAAAGCGAGCCCATCCATTACGTATTTCCCCATTAAATTAATCATGTTCCCCCAGGAAGGGTGACTTGCAGGTTTCACCCTTAGGCTATATGATTATTATATGTATAGGTAATAGGTATTAAAGGTATAGAGTAATCTATATTTAACCGAGTTTTTCCAAGAAAGAGGTTATAAATCTTGTCTTGTCCTATGCTGTGTGTATGTGAAATATGAAGAACATAGTTCTGTTGGCGTTACGCGCGTGTGGTTCAGCGGTTCCAGTGTCTGGATTTCATCCATACGCACCCTGGTTCGAATCCGGCCTACACCAATGACTTGGAAACTAACATGTTTAAAGACCACAATATCCGAGGACATGTGTCTTCCGTGGAAGAACTTGTGCGCCCACCACGATGTATCTGCCCAAGAGAACTATCCAGACGAATGAATTCTGCGGAGGAGTCACAACCCTCAGTAATGAGGAAATACGACTCAAGAGAGAGGGTTTTGTTGGGGATCTTGCCTTGGTAATGTGGATAACGATAAAAAAGAGGATTCATCATCCCCATGATCAGCTTGTTATCGTTATATTTTTAATAGTTCTTTGTACGTAATAGAATTTTTACTCCTCATAAACATTTATCAAACAGATGAGATACATTAGGATCGCTCCAGTTCCATTTTTAAACAATATTCACTGCCAAATACCATATTTTTGGGAAGCCAAAAAGCCAAACAACCTATACGTAACTAAACACGTATTCCTAGTTAATTTGATATTTTGACCGATTTTTACTGCAAGGTACCATATTTTAAGGCAAATACCAAACTCTACCAAACCGTACATTACTATAATATGTTTCTAGGCACCAACCATCGGAACCTAGGCACTAAACAAGAGAGCTAGGCGTCGCTTTGGCACGCCTCTCTCTTTGTGTTGCCTTCATTAGCGTAAGTGTTCTGATTTAAAGCCTAACAGCGCTTGCAGTTTTAGGTTTAGTTTAGGTACACAAAATGTCTAGTACTAAAACTGTTTAGGATATATTTGAAACTTTACTTGAGACTTAACTTTGGCTGACACGAGTATTTGCCAGGAATAGATAGCATTATGTGATAAGGTTGCTCAACGTAGGTACATAGGTTGAAAATATTTATTGGAACTTGGTTTGTGTTTATATTTTCCTAGTGTACATAAATTTTTTTTTGTTATACGTTTTGAGTATACAACAGTAAAATTTCAATAGAAAACTTTGGTAGAGTAAGTAATGGTGATTTTTTAGTATCCTAGAAATCTACTGTAACAACCAAATTTAAATAAAAAGTTTAGATACAATTTAAAGAAAACCAATACAAAAAAAACCATTTCAAATATTTTAAGAACCTCAGAAGTTACCCTTACAATGAAAAGGAAAAGAAAAAGAGAGCAAAAATATAGAACTTTTCTGTTACAGTAATATTTTAATGAAAATCTTTGGAATAGAAAGAAAATCTATTATGGTACATTTACATTATACGTCTTCAATATGCGGCGCGTCGCAAGCAAGCATTCGGAGCTTCTTCATCAATACATATGTACATTACATACACACAACATAAGTTACATTAGTTTACAAAATGAAAAAGTAAATCATACTAAATTTTTCAGAAACCCAGAAATGTTCTTCCCAATAATAAAAGAGTCGAATGGAAATGAAACTGCACCCCGTCTCCACAGCCGGGATCAAACTGTCCCCTTCACTGCGGAAAAACGTTATTCTTCAACAGCCAGTAAAGTTGAAATTGCATTTGGAATGGCTAGCCCAGATTCAGTGCAAATTGTTATATTTCCATTAAGCTCCTGTGACGAACGTCTATGTGAATAACATCTTCATCGACTTTCATTTGTTAATTTCTTTGCGACCTTTACTGAAGTTGCCTGGACGAGATTGTTCTACGCGATAAGTCCACCCAATAAGGTTAAGTTAGGCAGGGTCTAGTTAAACGCAAGTGTATTCCTTGTTAAAAAAAAGTATAATTCTATAAATAAGTATTTCTGGTGTACAATAAAGTTATATTGATTGGTTAAATATCTTAGTAAAATTATTCGTGACGTTGATATTCGTAAGAGAGTGGTGATCTTCAGTGTTGAGTACTTTAAACCACGTCAAGGGCTTCTGGTATAGTTTGGCAGTCTACACGTATTATTACAAATAGCTAGCAGTGTTTCATTTTGTAGTACTCAGAAGAACTAAGTAAATTGATTTTTTCCATGTGGAATATATTTGAAAGTATTTTAAGTTCGTATAAAATGAATAAATAAGCAGACTGAAATAAAACGAGTATTAAAAATAATGTTTACATAATTATTAAGAATAAATACTATTTATATGATAAAAATCATTGAGCTTGGATCATATATAATCTTAGCCCAATGTAAAAAATAAGTGAAAAATATTTTGTACGTAAAATAAAGATAAAATAATATTAAATGGGTAACAATATTTTCAAAGCTCTAAGCATATATCTGCAATAGAGCACAACTTTTTCAAATTAATTACGATTATTATTACAGTGAAATAGTATCCACCAATCAAAGAAGTCTAAGATGTTATCACTCAACCAATGACATCACTTTCATCTTCTTTGATTGGCGGATACTTTTCTGTGTGTTAAGTTATTCAATATTAAATTAATACTAAGCAAGCAAAGCTAAATACTTATGTTACTTAAAGATTAACAAAATAATTTATATGTTTAAAAAGCGGCAGCCACAAAACCGCGACCGCTAACTCACTGACACGCCAATTTGTATCTTTATGCCTTGTAATAAAGTCTAATATTCCATATCAATAATTTGACATGACATTGTATCAAAAAGCATCACATGAATGTAGACTAAGATGCGCTTTATTACAATTGATTCCAACATGTTTGTAAAAATGTAGATTTTATTATCAGGTAATTAAGATACAAAATGGCCTGCAAGCGAGTTTAATAAGCCTTATATCTAAATGCCCGCAGTTGTGCAAGAGGAAAGAAAGAAGTGCAATTCAAAGGACACTCACCAATGTCTGTGCTGCCGTCTGGTGCTGCAAAAACAGGCTTGAGTCAGTTAAGCCAGTAAGAGACAGACAATGTAGCTTACCCACATGACAGATAAGAACAGATATATGTTTTGATTTAACTTTGATAAACCCATTTTGTTTTAAAAATAGTAAGTTTAGATAAAAAATTAATTCTGTTTATAAACAACGGAGTAATCGCGTAAAAAACCCACAAAAAAACTTTCAGAAAACTTGATAAGTAATCTCCTTTTTTTGAAGTCAAAGAAACAAAAGAAAAAGGCAACGAATTCTTGGCCAAAAACAGGAATCCACGAGCTAAGTTGATCAGTGTTATGTCTTTTTCAGTCATTTCCAAAATTATCTATGAGAGAAAGAGACAACAAGACTGATCAAATAATTCGTCGTGGTTTCAACTGTTAAGTGAACAATTTCGTTGTTGAAAGAGAACTCAAGTTGCATAAATAAAAAATTGTAACTAATTTAACAACATGTAGTTAGAATATTAAGAATAGAAACGATAAATTTCCTACATCAATAATAAATTATACCTATATGTATAAGTTTTGTAGTTTTTTATCTGTCATGTATGTAAGCTACAGAGACAGGAAATATTTTGACAGAAGAGATTCCCGCCCATTTCATAACTGCGGGCATTTGACACACTAATTTATGGTACACTATATAGGTTATATACTATATAATTTTATAATTCTTATTATATGCTCGCTCATAGTACTAACTAGGATGACAAATATCACTAAAGAAAATTAAAGTTACTATTTTGTTCAATTTTAATTGCAGGTTATTTACCTACAGTATTAGTATACTAATTAGTACTATGAGATAGCCTTAATTCGTCGTTTTAATGTATGGCCTTAAATCAATACTATTTTTATTCTTTCCTCGACTGATATAAAAAATTTCAATCAACGACTTTGAAAGACAAATCGAATTATTTTGCTTCAAACGATTGTTTTGTATTGAATCTAGATATTTAATTTGTTTGAAAATTCCGGTACCTTACGCAAGTGAATCTATGTATGTTATGCTACAATAGAATCGAAATAAGGTTTTGATAGTAAAACAACAAATTTTAGTATGGTAAAATGATAAAGTGATTTAATGTTATCGTAACTACGGTTTGGACTAAGTTAGTTTCATAAAGATCTGTAAAAAAACATTTTTAACGCTAACTATCACCATAGTGTAATATAAGACAGTAATACATACATAAACATTACGGAATATCCCCACAGCTCCAGTAATTCCACTGTTTTCTACCAGACATCAGTATGAAGGTAATATTCCGCATAGATTATCAGTAACTATTATGTCGATTGCTGATATGGTCATTGTTAGTGGTGTGGCATACGACCAGCATATATATAAAAATATTGGTAATTTAATTCAAATTTAGGGCGTCTTGATAAACTCTCGACACCAGAGTTGGCCACTTTCATTCGATAAGAAGAAGAAGAAGATTCAAATTTTATTCAGTATTATTTAATATAAGATAATATCCCGCGTAGATTATCCAAATGACTTTATAACCTAGACACGGGCCGGTGGGGAAGAAGCTCTCACATTCATAATTCAGTCGGTACGTCGGATAGCAATAACATATCGAACGCAGCTCGTAAAGATACCACGCATACAGGTATACTGTATTGGGTTATTTGAGATGGAAAGTTTGTAAGTACATTTAATACATGTTCACATTCTTTATGTCTATTTAGATATTGTACCTTTTAATTAGTTTACTATTTATTGTCATTAATTCTGTGTAACATAATAACTATAACGTAATTTACCTAAGTACCTAGTACCTATTGGTATTGGGAGATGACTCTGGCCTAGTAACACAGAGTAACGGCTACCACGAGGTCAGAGGATTCACACGTAGTAGGTATACAATAATACCTAATATTACGTCAAATAAACGAATTTTGTATTTGTATTCTCGAAAGAATATTAAAATAAATTTTAGCAATAAAAATAATATACCTAATGTGATATAGTAATTTTTGTTACATTGATATAAATGAGCTATATCCATACTACATACCGAAGCACGGGCAAGGAAATAAAAAGAAAGAAGATGTCAAATCAAATACTCCCAAAATAAATCAAAATATCACACATATATATACGCATATATTTATTGCAAATAGCTGGATAATTAATTTATCATGCTGTATTTATTTATTACTATGTCATTCTTGACCCATTTCCCCACCTATTCCCAACTTAGTCCACATTTTTCCCAACTAACCCAGTCTTTCTAAGTTTTCCCATCGCTGTGTCGGGAAAACGGCTTTATCGGCGTCTTGGGTGCGGATAGATGATCAATTATTCACCGCCGTAATATGTGAGAGACCCTATAGTGGCCGTAATTGGCCAAATTTATTACTGACCTACAGGAAATTGGGATTTTTCGCCAACTATATCATGTTTGACCTATATTTTCGGCACGATTTCTCTTGTTAAAGCTATTATGTTATGATATCACATACTAATAGATGACAGCGGATTCGCTTGCGTTATCTAAGATCTAAGATTAAACCGGTTTCTTTTAGGTAAGCGCGCAAGATCGTAGATTGCATCAGGTTATTGTAGTCAAGCCAAGCGTGAGCCTATCAAAAGTAAAAAACGGATGAAAATAGATTATGCCACTCTCGAGACTGTGTATATACCAGATTATAAAATTTCCAGAAATATTATCAAGTTGTTAAATATTGTAATTGTTCTTAATCCGATGGTCGGATAACGTTTTTAAGCAAGTTGGCAGGAGATGGATCAGACAGGCTGGAGACCGTACTATGTGGCACATTGGAGAGGAGGCCTATACTCAGCAGTGGGTGAACACGGGCTGACACGATGATGATAATAATGATTAATGTTGAACAAGACGTGACTATGGTTTGCCCTGTCAAAAAAATAATCTCTACACAAACTTTTTCTAGTGTTACAATTTATAAATACAAAGGCTAGAAACTCTACGCAACCTCCAGAAACTTGGTCATAAAAAATCGTTATTTACGCTTTGCGTGGTAAACGTTAAATGCTTTCAGTAGCAAAGATAAGCTTTATTTGTATCCTTATCATATCTACTTGACTACACAATGAACAAATATAGTAACAAATAATACGGGATCTATGTTATCAGTAGACTCGACCGTGATTGGTCGGTGAGGATTAGGACCCTATTGGATTGGTCAACCATAGATAACGTCATAATTGTTATGTTTCATTATTATACGAATATACCAACATATATACTATTTGTGCCAATGTTGAGAAGATAACACAACGCCATCTAGCCCCATACCAAGCTTACGCTTGTATCATGAGTACTTTACAACGGATATAATACATTATATACCTACTTATTTATTTTTCACTTTTCACACAATAATAACTTACTAGGTTTTTTTTCTACTATTGCTTACCATCAGGCAAACTCATCATTTGGTCAAGTGCAAATCTGTAAGTATAGTTAAAAAAAATTGTTTGTACTCTTTTCTCGCAGCAACGTAGCAATTTGACTTTGTTAAGTTTAACACAAAAGTAGTTTATTTGTAATTTTTTGACAGTTTTTAAAAATAAACTACTTGCTTATTATAAGCTTGATGCTTGAGACTCTGTTGGCAATTTGTAGGTTAATCTAGAAAGATCTAAATAAAGAATCTAGCTATACTGGATATCTTTCATTAAAGGAATATGAACATAGTAAAAGTAGTAGTAGTAGGTTAAGTACTACAACACAAAGCCTATCGAAAGTCTGAACATTGAAGATATTAAAAATAAAATGTTTAGAGATACTACGAATTGATAGCAGAACACATTCCCACAATTCCTAGAAATTTCATCTGTGATTGTGTATCAGTTTCTCTGTTTATTTGTGTCACTGTTTGTCTATTTATTTAAACGATCATCACGCAAAAACGGCTGCACGGTTCATCACGATTTTTGGTATGTAGGTAGTATAAAGTCTTAGAAGTGTATACTTTTTATTCTGAAATAATGCGAGTGAAGCCGTGGGCGTCTACTAGTCTACAAAGAAATGTTTAAACAGAAACATTTTGTAAGCAATTTGCTTTATGATCGGATCGTTAAAAATAACGGTCGTCTTTTAATGCTCATCTTCTTTAGATATAACATCGTAATGACGTTTTTTGTCCCTTTTACGTTTTAATAACACAATTATGTTGTTCTTGACTTAAGTTCCGGGGTGTTTGCTCTGGGCTTAGGCATCAGGGTTTATATTTAGATGAAATATATTGAGGATCAGTGGAAGAACATTTTTTTTATCATTTTAATAATGTTAAATGTAAATTCTCACGGACAAGCAAAAAAAAACCTTTACGACAAAAATGGTTAGACCGATTTGGGTGATGTATTAAACTATTTTCATTGACTTAACAGAACTTTCAAATAAGCCATTATGCTAAATAAAAACATTATTTAACAAAAATACCATACGTGTTTTCTAAAAAAAATTTTGCAGTCAGACTATGCATCATTTTTAAAAGGTTAACGTAGCCTTGGAATCGTCACCAGTTTTTCGACATGGAGAAGTTGATCCCGGATTAGAGGTGACACGATGATCTACTAAATGGATAGATAGATAGATAGATAGATAGATTTTTATTGACATACAGAATTACAACTAACTTATTACAATGATAATAGGTGTTGGCATCAGTCATGTCTCGTCAAAAAAATTACTAATTAAAATTACATTGAAATAAAATTAAACTTATAGTTATTTTAGCTGTGTAGGGATAGACATACTGGCAGGGGAAAAAGAGTTAGGTGCTTTGTATTGATCAACCAAATCTTCTTTTTAATTTAAGCAGGTTTGGTAGGATTACTGACAATAGGCATTTTATTTGATAAGCACGCATCATATTTTTTTTTATAGCGAATATGTTTGACGACGTTATGAAAAAAGACAAAACTTGCTTAACGAAGCAGCTGGTTGTTTGAATTTTTTTAAGAAAGGCAGTACAGTAATCTTTCGGAGAAAGAAAATGAGAAATTGTTTTTGATACATTCAAATTCATGTTTACCTAATTTGTAAAATTTGGCTGCGATTAATACAATAAATTTCTTCACAAAACTTTCTTAACTCATTTATTTTTTAAGTTGACACATAAATCAAAGAAATACATATTTGCGTACATGAAAAATTACGTAGCAAAGCGCGGGACATTATCGATATCGCTTGGGCAAAATGTTATTTAAGTTGTCAAAGGCAGCCAGGGGTGGCACTTGGCAGATAATATACGAGCTGGCGACCTGCCAGCTCTGGGACCCTGGGAGGCAGGGGACAGAGGAATACGTAGATAGTTTTTTTTTTCAATTTGTTTAATGTTTTTTTGCAAGCAATGAGGGAAAAGCGCTTGACGGAAATGAAAGATGGCAACTACCACTTATGAAGTCTTAATCCATTGTCTATTCATTTATAGTTTTGTAGTTTTATAGTTATTAATCTACTTAAAAATACTATTCCATCTGAACGTGACAAGTTTTAAGAATGGGATAAATGCTGTACTTATGCCAATATTCAAATTCAAACTATTAATTACAGTAAAAACTTACAAACTACGCATTATACCTATATATATTATATGTATTGTATATAAGTATATGTATTATATCCGTTATCTAGTACCCATGATACAAGCGTCAGCTTAGTATGGGGCTAGATGGCGCTGTGTGATATGTCCTGAAATATTTATTTATATTATGTTAATCTGTACCAATACTCTACTCCGTGCTATCAGTCTCTCGCCGGCTGCCGTGCGCGCCACACGATGCCTTTATCGCGGTCGCCTGTCGCTGCGCAAGCGAATGCAAAACGGGACAAAACGGACTGTGTATCTCAGTGTTCGGGATGCAAAGTCATTATTAACGAACTGCTTGCTTTCCTGAGCAATAAAGTTGATGTGTTGCCGGAAACGGCGATCTCGGAAATATGTTTGACTGCATATTCATCGATTGAAATTGAAGAAGCTCGCTGTATAGCTTTAAAATTGCTGGCACCGCAAAAGAAGCTTATCAGAAGAAAAGAAGGATCTGAGCAAAAAAGCATCACGGAGATGGTGAAGATGATCAAAGAATTTGAACCTGACTCCTTGCCCATTTTTGTGGCTAGGGACTTAAACAAGATTCCTCCCGTCTCGTTTAACTATATCGACTCAACGACATTTCTGAAGGAAATAGCTATTTTACGTAGCGATGTGGCTATCATAAAATCCGATAGATCATCGAATACTGGAAGCGGCAGTTCGACTAGTGATATTCAAGATCTTAAGGCCGAAATTGAGGAAGTGAAGTCTATGGTGAGGGCATTCAAGAGCAACGAAACAAGTTCATGTGACTGTAAGCAACCAAACAGTGAGCAACAAAAGACAACTCACACATTTGCGTACGTGACTCAACGCCGCGGTACCACGAAACAACAAAAGATTTCAAGTCAATTATCTCCGACAGCTCCCGGCCCGAACGTGCTACGTAATCAAAGTGCGCTGCATTCATTAGCGCGTAGTAAGTCGCCTGCGGAACAGGTAACCGGTTTCAGCGATACCACACAGTCGCACGTACCGCTGTATAGGGACATAGTTACTACGGATAGCTCGACACACACACTGCAACGTAAAATGAATGACAGCTTTATTGTTGTTGAGAATAAGAAGCGTAAGAAAGTGTATAACAACTTAACGGGTGCGGCGCAGAGCTCTAGTAAATTACAGGTTGCAGATTTAACGTCCTTTGTTTACGTATCTAGATTAAAGAAAACTACATCCGTGGAAGATTTGAAGGAATACTTAAAGGATAATGGGGAGGAATGTTTCAAAATAGACTTACTAACACAGAAGCACGAAACGGATTTTAATTCATTTAAGTTATATGTACCTAAAAGTAAGTTAAATAGATTTCTTAGTATAGACTTGTGGCCTGAAGGTGTAAAATTTAGATTGTTCCGTGAACACACGGCGAGAGGAAAAATATTAAGTCTTCTATGAAATCTGTGTTAGATCTAACTGTTACCTCACACATAATTGTATTACAGGAAACCTGGCTTATGGAGCATGACTTGAACTTCGTTCATACGATCAACACATCGTTTGGCTGCGTGGCCAAGTCTTCCGTGGACTCCTCGCAAGGTATACTTCGTGGTAGACCACACGGTGGACTGGCTATAATGTGGGATAAAAAGATGTTTTGCAATGTAGTACCGGTTGACTGTTCTAACAAACGGATTCAAGTAATTCGCGTGTATATAGGATCGAGTTCGTTTCTAGTAGTGAATGTATACATGCCTACGGATTGCAGTAAGAATGTGGAGGAGTTCACGGAATGCTTAGCCGAGATTAGTGCGATCGTTGATGACTCCGAAGTTCAGGTAGCCTATATCCTGGGAGACCTGAATGCACATCCAGGTGCAAGGTTTGGTGACCAGCTATCTAAATTCTGTGACGACATGTTATGGGATATAGCCGATTATAAAATTTTGGGTAACGATTTGAATACATATACATTTGAATGTATGGTCACTGGCAGCAAAAGTTGGTTGGACCACTGTATAACTACGAAGGCTGCTTGGGACACGGTGGTTAGTGCCTATGTTACGTATGACGTCAGAACTTCCGACCACCATCCCCTGAGCATTAAATGTAAGATCTCTGGAGCGTCAGTAGGTGCAACCAACTCTTGCGGACAGGATTTACTTAAATTTATAAAGTGGGGCGAAAGGTCAGTTAACCAAATTAATGAATATGGAGAATTTTGTTTTAACAACTTAGATCTATTTGATTTTAATCATCGTATTTGTGACTGTGATAATATTTTAAACTGTGATCATATACAGAACCATCGTAGTTATATAGACAGACACTACAGGCATATAATAGACGTCCTACAAAGCGCCGCTATTGTAAGTTCGCGTTCTTGTGGACAGAGACGTACCAAGCAAGTTCCAGGATGGAACTACCACGTCAGGGACAGCCATGAAAAAGCCAGAATTTATTTTAAATGCTGGACGGTTGCTGGCAGACCCTCTACTGGAATTGAGTATAGAAACATGTATGATAGCCGTAAAATATTTAAAAGTAAATTAAAATGGTGCCAGAGGAATGAAGAGACTATCAAAATGAACATATTAGCTACACATAAAAGAAACAAAAACTTTATTAAATTTTGGAATGCTACTAAAAAGTTAAATTACAAACAAAATTTACCAGTCTCTGTAGAGGGTTGCCAGGAACCGTCCGGAATTGCGGAACTGTTTGCGAGTAGATTTCAAATTCGTCCCTTGGATACGGATTGCGTGCCCGATACTGTAGCTAGTCACAATAATGACGTCACCGAATTTACCCGTGAGAATATCTCGAAAATCATACTGAGTATGAAACGCGGTAAATCGCCGGGCCATGACGGGCTCAGTATCGAGCACGTAGTCTGGGCCAGTGAGAAAATATTTCAGCATTTATGTGTGCTTTTCAACAAATGCCTTGAGTATGGTTACTTACCTGAAGCCATGATGCACACCATTGTCGTACCTATTGTTAAAAACAAGACAGGTGATTTGAGTTCTGCATCCAATTATCGGCCTATCTCGTTAGGTACCATACTGGGGAAAATATTTGAACGGCTTCTACATCCTGAACTGCTTGACCACATCACGATCGACGATGCGCAATTTGGTTTCCGTCCCAGACTCTCAACAGATGCTGCTATTTTTAGTTTGAAAGGAACTGTCAGTTATTATACGTCTAGGAATACTAATGTCTATGCGTGCTTCCTAGACCTCAGCCGTGCATTCGACCTAGTTAACTATGACATCCTTTGGGATAAGCTCTTAGCTTCGCAAGTTCCCTGGAAGGTGGTTAATTTGTTGAGATTCTGGTACAGAAATCAAACAAACTGTGTGAAATGGGGCGACGCAACTTCTAGTAAGTATAAACTAGAATGTGGAGTTCGTCAGGGTGGGGTGACCTCTCCGGACCTGTTTAACTTATACGTGAATGGCCTGATTGAGGAGCTGAGGGGCACCAGGATCGGATGTCATATAGGGAATGTCTGTGTAAACAATCTGAGCTATGCAGACGACATGGTGCTCCTGAGCCCTTCAGTTAAGGGTTTGAGGAAGCTGCTTTCGGTCTGTGAGCATTATGCTAATGCCCACGGACTGAAATACAATGTCTCCAAATCCGAAATGATGGTATTTACAGGTAAACAGCGTCCGGATAGGATACCTGAGGTGTACTTGAACGGTGCTGTGATTGGTGTGGTTAAGCAGTTCAAGTATCTTGGACACTTGTTGACGGAACGGCTGCATGATGACGATGACATAGAACGCGAACGGAGGGCCCTCGCAGTCAGAGGCAACATGCTCGCTCGGCGGTTTGCGAAATGCAGTAAGGATGTAAAGACCACGCTCTTTAAGGCGTACTGCTTAAGCATGTACACGTGTCAGCTGTGGATAACGTTCACGCAGAAAGCAATGAGCAGAATAAGAGTCCAGTACAATGACGCGTACCGGGCTCTTATGCGGCTCCCGCGGTGCTGTAGCGCTTCGGGCATGTTCGCAGACGCGGGGGTCCCTGATTTCTTCGCTGTGATAAGAACTCGCGTAGCCTCGTTTTGGCGGAGAATGCGCCGTTCCAACAACGAAATTCTCATGGCTGTGTCTGACGACTTCCGGAGTCCAGTATATAGACGCTGGATCTCTGTCCACATGGACAAGAACAAGAAATGACCCACATGCACAATCGTGTGCATGCTATTTGTATATCTTTAAGTTATAATATTTTTAAATTGACAACACCCCTTTACAGTGTTCTACTAGTATTAAGTTCTGGGTTGATATTGCCTGAAATAAATGACTTTTATTTATTTATTATTTTATTTATTATAATGCAGACTTGATGTGGAGATAAATATTTCAGACGACTGAGCTGAGATTAGAGCTCACTGAGGACGCCAACTTTTTGCACAACCTTGCCTGTTCGATGCCCGACACGGAGAGATAAGGCTTATCTGACCTTGGAGCTTAAAGCTTACGAAAGATTTAACTGATATCTGAATATCAAGTCACTTCTTCTTATCGAATGAGAGTGACCAACTCTGGTGTCTAGAGTCTCAAAGGCCTCTGATATGGCTAAAAGACCGCTGTACTATACACCGCTGGGACCTACTATTTAATGTCATCCGACCCACGAAAACGCTTAAAAAAGAATGCCACTTTTTGGTCACCCATCTCAGGACTGACCGCGTCGACAATTGCTTAATATTGTAAATTTTTTTTTTTTTTTTATAATAAAAAAAAATATTTTTTTTATAATTGCATGCGATTACAGCCGCTAGCTGAGCTACGGGCTCTTCGGTCACTAAAAGCTTAAAACATGTATGTATACTAAAATCTTAACTACAATTAAAATTAGTACCTAACCAACGGGTTTTAAATTACCGATATTGTTTGTAAAATTTTCAGAATGGGAATAATTTGAGTATGATGTTGATGATCTATTTATGCTTCTAAGCACGTGTGCGTGACAGAGGGCATTTTTATAGCGTACGGGAACACATAGAAGAAAATATAGTTTTAGAAAGCCTATAAAATAAATACCTTTTTAAATAATCCATTAAACTATGTGAGAGGCGCTTTGAGTGGTCCAAAACTCTCGATTCCAGAATCCGCAACACTTATCAAACTTATTTATCACAAAAAACCTACAGTCAAAAAGCTTAGCTCAAATAAAGTATGAAAGCTTATTCGTGGCTAAAGCTCATGATTTAGGTATCAAATTTCTCCCGACACGCGTTTATCAGAAGGTTTCTAAAAACAAAAACAATCACGTTTCCAACAAGCCTCGTGTTTTGTTCCCAAATAAAAACCGTTTTCTTTCAACAACGCAACGCTTTTTGTTCCAAAGCCAGCCTATTGTTTATGTAGGGAAGTAAGTGTACAACGTGGCTTTGAAATATCGTAGCACCTGTGAATAATATGAAAATATTTTACATTAGAAGTGTAGAAATTAAATTATTATCATGTCATCATTCAAGATGTTTTTTGATAATCTTGAATTAGGTACGTACATACATCTTATCGAAATATGGTGTATCGATTTATGACGCACGAGTACTATAAGGTTTTATTTTTGGCAGAAACCATTAATAAATAGGTATGTAACTAGCTGTTGATAGTATTCGAGCATGGCATCAGAACTTTTAACAATGTTATAATCTCTTGATACAACTTAGAACGGTAATAAATAATCAAGTAATCTTCGGGAATGGTTAGAAGAAGAACTAAGAAACCATCAGATCTTCCGCAAGATATTGTCTTTTTTTGAGTGCGGCAGTCAGCTCAGCTAAATAATTTGAAGCTAAGCACAAAAGTAAAGTTCAGTTATTTAAATACCACGTTGTACACCTATTCTTTCATGTTCCAAGGTAGCCACAATGGCTGACAATGAGTAACGTGGCTACTGCTGTAGCCTTTTTGATAAATGCGACTTGTTGAGAGAAATTATGGAGGAATTAAGATGGCCTCTTTATTTAGAAGACAGATAAATAAGACTGTAACGAGATGAGTTATTTTGTCAAATGCCCCCGCACCACGGTTGCTTTTAATTTAAATCCGATGTCTAATCCTGCCAGCCGAGATAATTTTCGCTCCTTTTCCAATAGAAAAGAAAATTATGCAAAGTGATGTTTTGTTTTTGGATGTATGTTTGAATTTTTAGCAAAAAACTTGCATTATTTTATAAAAATATATTTTCTATAATATCTTTTTTTTATATATAAAATATCTTAATATTCGTAAGAATCTCGATTCTCAAATCATCGTATTAAATGGTAAAGGCTGTTTATGTATTTGTTGGTTGTTTTGTTCTACTTTCACGCCCTAATAGAGCGACACATCATTGTGATTTACTGCACGGAGATTACAAAAAGTGTTGGAGTTTTATTATTTACTAGTGGGTGCTCGCGGCTTCGGGCGCATTAAGAAGTAAAACATCCCCTATTTCACCCCTATAAAAGTGGCATTTCCAAAAATCCTTTCTTAGTGGATGCTTATGTCATAAGAAGGTAGATATCTTCATTCCAAATTTCAGCCCAATCCGTCCAGTGGTTTGGGCTGTGCGGATAGATCACTATACCAGTCAGTCAGTCAGTCACCTTTGAGTTTTATATATATAGATTTTTAATCAAACACGTGTTCATAACATTTCGACAAACAAACATAAAAAATAAATTGCATCACATTTAAAATTTTCAGTTTCACTCCCCAAAAATCCGCACCGGACAATGATTTCTGGTGGGAATTGCATTCATTAAATGTGAAAATCGCACCGTCATAACAATATACTGCCTTATCGCTCGAAGCAATCTCTCTTATTTTAACTACCGGCTCAATTGCCGTCACTTAAGTGGGCGCTTTCCCAAAACTTGACCATAATTTTATAATGCCTGAAATTCTTATCTTTATTAATATTAATGTAGAAACTATGTAACTGGTCTGTTTATCTGTTTTACCTTGACCATAAAAGTAAATATTTATATTGTCACTTAAGAAGCATCTCATTTGACCTCAATAAGTTTCTATAAAATTTTATTTTGTGATATCTGTTGAAATTTAAATTAGACCTTTAGAGAGTTTGATCACGTTGAATATAAAGAAATAATCACAATATGCTAGTGTTTGACGGGGCGTTATGAGTATCTACTCTTGCAAGAAAATATTTTTTTCTATTACTCTATGGATTAAACTTAATATGACATAAAATACTTTTTATTGATTAAAAAAAAATGACTTAATTACTTTTCCAATTCGAGAGTAAAACATACCTAACCTCGCCTTAACCAGCTTAATCGCCGCCTCTTAAATTTTACGTTTTCGCGTGATATGAAATTTAATCTTCTGCAGCATTTTGAAGCTTTAAAGCTATAAATTTAAGCATTAAATGCATTATTATTGAAACCGCCGCATCTGGGCCCGGCTGGCACGCGGCCAGCCCCTGGGACAAGGATTAACCGGTTTTTTAACTGGTTTAAACCGGTTATCTTCTTTAGAAGAGTTTTTTGTGGAATAGAACAAGTTTGCTTGCCTAATTTTGGGTCAACTGGACCCAAAATTGCCTGAACTGACTGAACTGACTGGTAATGTAGGATTACGAAATGTGGACACATTTCGTAATCATTGAAACTACATTAAAGGTTTTCTTGGATATCTTGGCAAAAATAAATTTAAAAATTATCGCATATTGTTTAAGGTAAACGGTTAAAAAACAAAAATGGTTAGTACAGCACGATTCCCTTCGGTATATCCGGAGAAATTGTGTTCACATAGTTTCCTTCAAAATGGGACCTACTTTAAAGGATACTATGTAAACAATATTCACCCGGATTCACTATTTTCATTGCCACCATATAGTAATAAAGGCTTGCTAACGTATAATTTACAGCACAACCTACAATATTTCCACCTCGCCACAATATCGGCTGTTCCCGAAATAAATGCTACAGAAACCCGAAAATAAACGTTACGGAGCCCTAAAATGCCGTTCCGTTTCCCATTTCTGTTGGCAACAAAACAATGCGTCATTTTAATGGCTCTCGTAGCTCCGTAGCTATTATCGTAGAGGTCCGTAGAGAATGCTACGGAGGTCGTAGCGGGGCTGGGGCTAGGGAAACGATGTTTTTGTGCCTCGTAGTGACTTACGTACTACGCAGGTAAGTAGCACACTAATGTGTACTTGGCTATGTACTAACTAAGGTAAGTTACTTAAAAAGTGTACGAGTGTGTACTTTATCGTCACCGTTTTAGGACCAAAGTATCATTAATCAAATAAAATCGGGACGCAACCTACTAAACAGCAATGATTAATAATTGTTTAACATATACATATGTGAGGGATAAGGGTTTAAAGAATTGAGTTAATTCCGGGACCGTTTTGGAGCACTATAGTTGTACCTCAAAATTTTGAAAACGGTAGCGTCAGCTCTCATTTTAGTATTATCAAATGTTTACATTAAAATATAAACTTGATATCCGATCATTTTTACCACATTGAAACCAAACACACCCCAAAATAACCTAAAACCCAAACCCAAACGTCAAAAGTAAAAACGTGTAAAAACAAAAATCTACGTATTTTCCACAACTCCTTTAACAATGCGTGAGTTATTCACCAAGCTAATCGCGTACGCACACTATCGCGCGATCAAATCAGAGTTACACGTAAACTTATCACGTCAAGTTACGTAAAATGTACACGGCACAGCACGCTAGCGTTATAACGGTGTGGCCATAGTAAAGGCATTTCTGATATGTAAATAAATCAATATACATAATATATACCTAGAATGATTTAAACTTGGTTTACTTGGACTGATTATATTATCGTGTTAAATTAAAAAAAAAGACACTCAAAAAAGATGAAAGCCCTTATGTGTGCATTACCGACTTTTAAAAAATAATATTGACAATTTGACCTGTGCATGTAGCTAAAAACCTAAATTGAGTAGTACAGCGAAACTTTAGCTCATTAAAACGATACCATAGGGCGTCAGTTGCCCAATTTTAACCATATTGTCATCGGTACATGTCGGATTGGAAGTCAGTCAAGTTATTTAAAAGTCAAAATCACTTTTAATTTGTTTCAATTATCAACCTGTAATAGCTGAAACTGTTAAAATAAATAATAATATTATTCAATGCCTACACTATCAAAGAGCGAAAGATACAAAATCATGTTTAAAGTTAAATAGCCCATTCATCTATAAAAAAACCCAAGATATACACTAAATTATTACTTGACCCATTTCCGCTAAACCCCTTCAGAGACTAGAAGTAAATAAGGTACATAAACGCGCCCTTACATGAAGTTTGTTAATGTTAAACTTGGCATTCGGCAGTAAACCGTGCTCAGTTTAACTTGAAGCAACATTACTAACATAGCTCGGACGTCCCACTAACTTGCCGACTTAGAACGGACACAGAGATTCATAAATGAGACAATATTGTAAACAGAAGGTTAACTTTTAATATTTAACACATGAAACGTTTCTTATGAAACGTTCGTATTGGTAAAAATTACTCGTTCGCTGGCTCATTGTAGCTGGAACAACCCATATTTTCAATAAAAAAAGAATGTCACGCCAAACAAAGTTATGGCAAACATTTCCCTTCAAATCGATTAATAATATTTAAAAAAATGTGCATCATATTGAGCGTTTTCTTGGCTGAGCACACAAAAACTCAAGATAAATAAATTTGAGACATGAAGCGTTTGTGTAGTTTGGGAAAATAGCATAATTAGTAAAAGTAATAATTTAACAATTATACAAAATAGTTATTTTCAATGTTTCTAACAATAGAGCGACTTTCTCGTTACTTTTCCATTTGTCCTTTGGATCAAGCATGATAGACATCAAATGTTATGATTCATCAAATGTAAGTCTGCTAAGCCCTCTAGCAAATACCATCATATCTGATGCGCGAACTTGGAGTTGTGGCGTGGCCTTGATTTACTTTCACCTGACGAAAATATGCCAAATAACTAGGATTTAAGAAATAGTTACTTATTTTCTTGTTACTATAATTAAAGTGATTTGATTAGAACTTATTTATACATTATCAATTTTAAGAAAAGAAGGAAATACGTTTCGTTACCAAGAACTTGGTGCGATTAATACAAAAATAATTTATATAACTTTATATTTATGTAAAAAAAAAGAGTTCCGACATGATTCTTTCAGTAATTAACGTTTTTTTCCCTCTTCAGTCAATTCACAGAAATAGTCTCATCCAATTGAGTAATTAAGGGTAATCTATGTCATTTCTGATTGGTCATTATTTCGACGATTTGTGGAACTTTCTGGAAGGGTGCTTCATAATTAAAACCGGCCTGATGGAAAATGAATTAGTGCTGGAC